>JAKTXM010000162.1:0-22929 GCA_030582575.1 Candida buenavistaensis | reverse complement strand
AAGAATCAACGAAGGTTTTGGCCTACAACATATGAAATTATACGGTTTTGATGATCAAATAATACTAAGTGGAGCCAACTTATCAGAAGATTACTTTACTAATCGTCAAGATCGTTACTACATCTTTAACAATAAGCCTTTGACTGATTATTATTTCAAGATACATCAAGCAGTTGGGTCCCTTTCTTATAAAATTGTTTATACCGATAAGTTGAAGCAAGGATTTAAGATGACATGGCCAACATCCAATTCATCGTGTGAACCACATTTGAATTTACAAAGATTCATAAGTGATTCATCTTATTTATTGGCTCCATTATTAAAGCAACAACAGCTAAGTTCCTTTGAAGAGTACGATGATGAAGAGTTTGATACCATTGTTTACCCTGTCTCCCAATTTACTCCATTGTTCCCACAAAATCAAGATGAACTGACTGAGAAGTCTGCTATTTTACGTTTGTTGACTTATGCTGATTCACTTAAAACGAAATGGTGGTTTACTGCTGGTTATTTTAACATGTTACCACAATACCAAGAACGTTTGTTAAATGGTAAATCTCAAGGAACCGTGATTACCGCATCACCAAAATCCAATTCATTCTATAAATCACCGGGTGTTTCTTATTACTTACCACAGGCTTATTTATTATTTGCAAAACAGTTTTTGGAAAAAGTAAAGAAGTTAGGAAAATCAGATTTAATAACTGTATATGAATGGCAAAAGGGTACTGTAAACACTCCTGGAGGATGGTCATATCATGCCAAAGGTTTATGGGTTAGTGCACCCGGTGAAAATGATCCAAGTATCACCGTTGTTGGTTCATCTAATTATACAAAGCGTGCATATTCTTGTGACTTGGAGAGTAATGCGATAATAGTCACAAAGGATGAAGAGCTAAAAAAGAAAATGAGACATGAGATAGATCACATTATGGAAGATGTCCAAGAGTTGACATTAGATGACTTTGCTCCAAAATTAGAGATTCCAATTACCAAACCAGAAGATAGTCTGGAAAAAATTGAACCAAAATACACTATTGAAGAAGATCGAAAAATTAGTTATGGAGTTCATTTAGCTGTTAAATTACTTGGTGGTAGATTATAAAAAAAAAAAAAAATAAATAAATAAATAAATAGATAAATATAAAGTAGACATTTTATTACTGCAATTCTAATGACGATTTGTTATCTCTATATAGATACATCTGAATTTTTATCGTTATCAAGCAAACTAAGTGTGAGATAATTTCTATCCAAGTGGGAAAATTTACAGGTATCTCCCACCATTGTAGGTTAGAAAACTTTCCTAAAGCACTAAGAATTATTCCTATCAATTGCAAGTTTGACCAATTGGGAGCCATCCCCACTACACATTGGTCAAACCAATTCATTGATATTATGGGGAAAATTTTAACAGATGAAATGATCCGACCGATACACCAAGCCCACTCTATTAAATCTAAAAATATGATTTTCCCTTGATTAAACATGTAAAGTTTCAATAACCATCCTATTAAAAGACCTAAAATCCCTATGAAAAACAAACTGTATGCACTAATTCCTTGGTTGCTATTTTGTGTGGATTTATATATTCTCAATTGTAAAAGTAACAGCGCACTAAGACAACAATAGCCAATCTGCCATAGCAATAGTAATTCAGAAATGGGAACTATTGGGTATATTGCATATCTCACAGGATATTCCCAACTGTGTATGTATAAGAAGGAGGATAAAATTGATAAAAACTGGCCAAGAAAGGACAAGACACTGTAGTCGACAGATATTCCATATACTGATTTCTTTTGTTTATTATACCTAAGCTGTTGAACCATAGAAACAGAGTTCACTACTTCTGCAATTAGTACACCATATTCTAACATGGGTGTAAAGAAAAAGCAGTACAAAAAAAAAAAAAAAAAAAAAAAAAAAAAAAAAAAAAAAAAAAAAAAAAAAAAAAAAAAAAAAAAAAAAAAAAAAAAAACCCGTGAACACACACCAAATGAATTCTGAAATAGAGGGGAACTGGGATATAGTTATTACATCATTACAGGATATATGCAACTCCAATGAATCTTTAACTTTTGATAACATATACAAGAACAAATCTTTGTTTCAATTATCTCCTGAAGAATTGGATAAGCTTCAGCAAGAAATTGTTGATCATAAATCAAATATCGGAACAGCGAAAAGATTAATCACTACGTCTACGGAAAACCTTGCGAAATTAATTGATGTAATAAGTCGCGAGAACAAAGCCAAACAGGCAGCTCATAATCAAGCAACTAAAGGCAAAGCACCCGAAACGAAGAAAGTTGAGAAACGGAATGGTTCAAAATCTAAGAAAACAAAGAAAGTGGGCCGTTCGTTTTGGACTTCTAAATATAATCCACTGGATCCGATATTTATTGGACTGGAAGTTGCATATAGATTAAAAAATCGACATACTGAAGAATGGATTCAATGCGTGGTGGTGAAGATCATTGGTGACGGAATCAAATTTGAAATCAAAGATCCTGAACCTGATGAGAATAACAATCCTGGTCAAGTATTTAAGGCTAACTACAAAGAGGTTTTATTGATCCCTCCAAAGGGAGAGGAATTGATCAATTATACCTATGGGTGTAAAGTATTGGCTAGGTACCCAGATACTTCTACTTTTTATCCTGCAATTGTAGTTGGTCATAAAAAAGACGGTGGCGTAAGGTTGAAATTCGATGGAGAAGAAGAGGTCAATAAAGAAACTGAAGTAGAAAGACGGCTTGTATTACCTATACCTGAAAAGTAAATAAAATGTATTACCAGTACAAAAAAAAGTAGTGTAGTTTGTGCGAAAAAATTAAATAATATTTGAGAAAATTTTTTTTTTTTTTTTCGTTGGTTGCCGTTGAAGTTGGTCCTCTCTCATTTTCCCCCATCTCACTATAAATTTCTAGTTACATTACATCACTCACGGTATTATATTAATAGTTGTTCGAAGATGGAAGGAATGGATATAGATGATTATTCAAGAGTATGTTTGATAATGGGAAAATTTTCAGGACTGGTAACAAATATGAAGTGAGAGAAGAAGTATCTGCTTTTGCTGAAAAATTTTGGTACGGCTTCATTGCTGCTGACTGAAATTTGGAATCAAAATCCGAAGCGAGCTGGTTCTTAGGGGCTGGTTGTTGCTATCATTAGTGTTTGTTGCTAAGTGTCTTTTTCCCCCCCTTTTTTTTTTTTTTTAATTATAAAGAGTTGAAACTAACCCCAACCCAAGGATCGTTCTCGGTCTCCAATTAGAGATAGGTCACCGGTAAGAGATAGGTCACCGGTAAGAGATAGGTCACCGGTAAGAGATAGATCACCGGTAAGAGATAGATCACCGGTAAGAGATAGATCGGATAATTCGTATTCAGGAAGCAGTGGCAGAGATAGCTACTCTAGAAGAGACTATGGTGGTTATTCAAGATCATCTTATGGGAGTGACAGAAGAAGAGACTACGGTAGTTATGGTGGTAGCCGCAACAGTAGGGATTTCGGTAGAACATTTGAAACTAGCGACGCTGAGTATCGTTCTAAAACGGAAAGAAACTTTGATAATTCTATTTTCATTGGTAACATCCCATTTGATTGTACATCCCGTGATATTGAAAACATTTTCAAAAGTGATTTTTCTATTGTTAGAGCAGATATTGTCACAAATAGAGGTCGATCTAGAGGTATGGCTACTGTTGAATTCAATTCAAAAGACGATGTCAGAAATGCCATAAGTAAATTTGATCGTCATGAGTATCGTGGGCGTGAGATTTTTGTTAGACAAGATTATCCTCCGCCAGATAAGAAACAACAAGAATATGCACCACCAAGAACTAGAGGCAGAACATATGATAGCAGGTCCAGTAGCGGTGGCAGATTCAGAGATACATATCAAAGTAATAGAAGAAATGACAACTACGCTCCACCACCACCTCCAAGTAAACCTGGAACCGAAGTGTTTGTTGGTAATTTACCATTTTCTATAAATTGGCAAGCCTTAAAGGATTTGATGCGAGATGCAGGTGAAGTAGTTAGAGCCGATGTTAGATTGGACAATTATGGTAACTCGAGAGGATTTGGTACTGTTGTATTCAATACTGAAGAAGAAGCTACAAAAGCTGTTGAAATGTTTCAAGGTTTTGAAGTTGAAGGTAGAAAATTAGATACAAGACCTGGTCGTTCAACTGGATCATCTGGTTACGAAAGGGATTCATATCGTGGATCAGCTGCTTCATCCGGTTATGAAAATAAACCTAATGCTAGTAAAAACACCGAATTTACGGAAAATGTTACCGGCGATGGAGAAAAATCTGACACTATATATGTTGCCAATTTACCATTTGCTACCCAAAATGACGATTTGTATGAATTATTTGAAACTGTTGGTAGAACTACAAAAGCTGAAATTCAATATTCAGTAGATGGTAGACCAAGTGGGAATGCTGTTGTCCAATTTGAAATTGCGGATTTGGCTGAAAATGCAATTCAACAATTAAATAATTATTTGTATGGTGGAAGAAATCTTCAAATTTCATATGCTAAAAGACCATAACTTTGCTTTTACTAGTGTATAGAATAAGTTCAAAATGTAAAATTAGATAAAATTTACTATGTAATCTACCATCCAAAAGATTCAGTGTGTAAGTAAATTTCTTCTACATTAGAATTAAATAAATCATTGTTAAACACTAATGCTTGAAGATCTGAAACGGTTGAACTAACTTCTTGTTTCAATGAATCACTACCAGAGCTAACAATCATGTTTCTAACTGAGAAACTTCCTGCCATCAGTTTTAAAATCTTTGATATTGATGGTTTTTCATACTTAACCCAATCCATTTCAGCTGTAGAGCTAGTCGAACCTTTCTCCAAATCCTCTTTTACTTTGCTAACATATATTTGGATATCAATTTTGTTACCTCCCAATTTTTGACACTCTTGCAATTCAGATTTTACCCAATTAATATCATCTTCATAACGTACAATCCATATAAAAGTTATACGTTTCGCTATTGATGGAACACTTGTCAAATATGTCAAAAAGGGTAAAGTGGCAGTCACACCTGTACCCGAAGCCAACAAAATGACTCTCTCAAAGGAGCTAGAGTCTCTGAAGGTACCACCATATGGCCCATCTATGTAAACTTTCTTATTACAAGTAATCTGTTTATTCAATTCTTGGTAAATGTTTCTCGTTAAGCCACGTTGAGCTTTAATAATAAACTTCATTCCCGATTCACCATTTTCATTCATTGAGGCAATTGAAAAGGGGTGACTATCAAGAATTCTTATACCAACAAATTTAAGATAACAATGTTGACCCGGTTGCCATTTTAAACCGGTGGTATTTTTAACCGATACCAGGTACACACCATTACCTAAATTCTCCAACTGAGCCTGTCTTGATCTCAAAAACATGGAATTTGGTTTAAATGCAGTTTTGATCAAGATTCTATAAATTAATTGTGTGCCCCAGAAGGCTAACGCACCCCACATATAATCATCAGCATCCAACATTTTGTCAATATGCCAAATTAAAGTACCAAAATATGCAATACCCATCATCCAGTGAGCATGCAAAAACAATTCGTAAACGTATTTTCTAATCCAGGCTTTGGAAAGAATACACAATAAACCCAAAAGAACCAACGGTGGGATTCCACTGTAATATGCAGAATCTTCATGAAAAAAAGTACTCAAGCGACTAGCTCCACCTTCAGCAAGCGCTTGGTGTATAAATGGAATTGTGTGGATAATTGATAAAACAAAGCAAGCAACACCGACATACTGATGGAAGGTGTTAAGTTTCTCGTAGCTGATTCCAGTTAGTAAACTGATTGCATTAGATTTACCAGCTAAAACATAAATGAATGGAGTTAAAGCAGTTGCCATAAGACCAGCTCTAACACCCAATGGAGGTGATCCAAAACCATTACACCCTCTATACCAAAAATGTGGTACAAGACAATAGCAGAATAAATATAATGATGATAAGAACATGTACAATGCAGACCCCAACGAATTTGGTATGGAAAAATAGGTCAACCATTTGGGCATTTGTTTGTAACCAAAATACCGACAATAAGATAACAATACATCAGCAAATGATGTACCGGAGTTGGAAGTTTGTTTTGATTTATAATTATAATCACGATATCTATAATAAATATGTTTAACAAAAGCTATGAATATAGTTGCAACACCAAAATATACTGTATATTTTGCATACTTTTTCTGTGAAGCCCATGATATTTCAGCTTGCAGCTGCATCTTGTATTGCATGAATTGATCGCTTTTCATATCAGCGATACAGTCTAATCCTTTATATGATTTCATGATTGCTTTGTTTGGCAACTGTAAAATATGCTTATGTTCCCGTTATTATATACACAGTTATTGGCGGGATTTATTTTTTGTTCATGAGCAATAATGTATTTATTGATTTTTCCCATTTAGGTTGCGAATAATTTGCTCAGTAGATGGTGAAAGAGAAAAAAAAAAAAAAAAAAAAAAAAAAAAAATTTGCTCACCCAGTGATATTGCAATAACGAGCAAATTGACTCCTATCTTGGGGAACTATAAACTGCTCTCTGGTTACTACGGTTAGTATAATTATCATGTCCGATATGTTATTGATCTCTTATTGGTTTGGTTGAAAATTTGTAAAATTCGTAAAAAGTTTAGTCTAAATTTAGTACACTTAAGTTCACCAGTTTGACGCATATCTCTAGAAGGATGAGTTTGTTCAGATGAGTGTTTAAATGGTCACGTGTTAATAAGGGGTGTTATTCGAAAAGAAAAAAAAAAAACAATAAAATTACGCAAAACTTTACTCACTCCGTTATTTCCAAACCCCTACTTTATCAACCCAGAACTCCATGCCAGATCTACATCAAGGACAAGAACCAATTAATGTCGGTGGAAGTAACTCTATTGGGAATTACTTGGATGTCTCAAGTATAAAGTCACACCATGTATTAATAATTCTATGCATTGTTATCTGTGTTTTGGTATTTCATTTTAGATTCAAAATAATCGAACTTCATGATAGATATAGAACCCGGTCAAGAATAAACAGTGGTTTTTATTCAAATTTACGATCTTTTGAGGACGATGTTGCTAGTGGATTGAGCAGTTTAAACTTCGATTTAGAATCTAATAATATAGGAGAAAACGACACAAGAGCGGGATTAACCGAGGCCGCAAAATTACAGATCAAAAAGATCATGAACGATAAAGGGTTGGATTTTGATGATGCAAGACTAGAGTATACCAGAAGCGAATTAAACAAAAACAATATAGACGACAACGGCGTCCCCAGAGATCCCAAATTAGTGACTTTCTAATGGCTGGTAGAGCTCGTTTCAAATGAAAATGTAACACCTTTCTTGCAAATCCTCTTTAGTTCCTGGTTTAATTGGGCTTGTTGTTGATTTTGCGTGACAAATTTTGTTAGCGTTTATATTGCACGTGACTCGTTATGAGTTTTTTTTATTGTTTACTTTTAAACTTTTTTCAGTAAATTATCGCGAAGATTCAAAACAAATCAAAAAATATTTCCATCACATTCCCTTTTTTGTTTAAATATCTTCAATTAATATTGTTTCATAGTTTTGTGGAATTTTCGACCATCGTGAACTGTAACTCTATATTTAACAAGCGAATTGTTGTCATATATATATATATATATATATATGTATAAAAAAAAGTCTCAAACCTAGTCAATGACACAACATACACCAATGAAAAGATCGCGACACAAACCACCGGGGAGTGTCACGAACATTCCTATAAAACAACTACATTCCCAATTTGATAATACCAATAATTCTACAACCCAGTCGACATCCGTGAGTGAATGGATGGACATTTTCCCCCAAGCAGCAATATTCACTGGATACGATGAAGTATTATTTGGCCATGTCATTACGATTGTATACCGCAGTCTGAGTAGTGAGAACATTTCAACAAAGTCGATTACTAAGTTTGGGATATCAAGCTACGAGAACATGCAGTTAAATCATAATTCGCGATTTTGGCCAAGTTGTGAAAACTTGGATTTGAAATATCAAAAATCAAAAGTCAGAAGATCATTAGCAATAAGCAATTTAAAGAATTCCAATAAATTAATTCACCATTCTGGAAATTTACAAGAACTACCCTACTTTGATGAGACACACGCGGGAAACCTTGCAAGTAGGATGCAATTACTCCGAGGGAAAACACCTATAGAGTTTGGGACAAAGTTATTACAATTGGGCGTTTTACAGGAGCATAGTATAAAGTCTTACGGAGTTGATGTTGTATATAACAACTCATCATCACAAGAAATAATAGATGAAAATAATAGATTGGTTTACCTATTAGGAGAACAATTGGACCATTTGTTTGATCCTTTGTTGGAGTACTCACCAGAAATTATGTCCTATGTTTACACTCAACCACCATCTACATCATACCCACAAATCTCTGAGACAAAACTTATTCAATCAATTGTCAACGAATTGGTATCAGTACAAACAGGATTTACAATGAAACTTGTTGATATTTTACAAAACTTGATTACACCATTACGAGCCAGTGTTCTTAATTCAAATGATTCAACAGCTGGGATCATAAAAGTCAATCATGTGTTTCCGCCAACTATAGATGAAATCACAAGAATAAACTGTATATTGAATGAATCTTTATTGAAAGCCAAAACTGTCAATTATGTTGAAATTCTACGAGTGATGGGAAATATTCTACCTTATTTTTATAAACCCTTTGTACGACACGAAGCAAACTTGAAAGGATTTTATCTGAGGTTATGCAAATTTTCGACAAACAACAAAAGAAACATATTTGACAATTTGAATATAAATAAAAAGGGGATCACAGTGAGAGAAATTGATGCAGTTATAACAGGATCACTATTGGAGTTACCTAGACTCAAGTTGATATTGAAAAGACTTTATGATACAATTGAATCCGAAAAATTGAAACTAAGAAATTTTGAAAATTATGAAGAAGATGAAGAGATTATCGAAAAGTATTATTCTTCTGCAATGCAAGTAATAGATGCATTTGGAGGTCAAGAAGAACAAGTGGATCTCAAACAAAGAATTTTTACACCGACAGGGAAAATATTAACCGAACTAGCTACAAACTGGCCTGCTGAATTACAGTATGGCTGGCTCACAAGGAAGGTTGTTGGTATTTTCAAATTAGAAGATCATTTGCTTGTAATATTTAATGACTACCTATTATTTTTGATCATAACTGAGAATAAGGACTATTTAGAAGACGACAGCACCGATGATATCAAAAAAATATCAGTTTCTGATGCATTGATGCATTCATTAATCAATGAAAAACCTTTACCAAATTTAGCTAGTTTTCCTGCAATGGAAGTATCTGCATGGTGTAATATTGATGAAGTTATTGTCAGTTCCTTTGTTGCACCAGTTGATGAAAAAAATGGAGATTATATTCGATTTTTAAGCACATCGACTACTGGATTTAAATCTTTGTCCAACCAAAAATGTTTTAGTAAATCTTATTATACCAAAGATACCAAATCAAGTATGATCATTGAACTAATAAACAAAGCCCGTGTGTTACATAAAAACTCACCATTTCATTTGTTCAAGGCAAGAGATGACCATTTGAATGTTTTTTACACTGCACATGAAAATACAGTTTATGAAAACGAAGTCAGTCAATCCCCATTTGTCTTGTTTTTAAATATGAAAATTGATGTGCCAAAATATTTTCAGACATGTCCACATTTGCAATTGTTATTACAAGCATCATTTATAGACGATGACAAAATTCAAATTACTGGGTATAATAGATCAAATGAAGAGCAAATTAACGAGTTTATTTCACAAAACGACTTACCTGAGTTTTTGAAAAGCAAAGTTTATGCATCTTTTGGTAATATATTTCTGACTTATAATGATATCACTAAATGTCTCATTAACGCTAATACTTTAAACCTTAAGTATGCAGTTAACGGCTTACAAGATGAAGTTAAATTATTGGAAGAAATAAAGTACACCCCAAAACAAGATCATGAAGAACCATTTTCCCAACCAGTCAATATTCCTGAAGTTTATATGGAACCAACTCCGCTAAGGAAAAGAAAATCCATTTATGATTTGTTTAAAATAAAAGAGGAGGGCACAAAGCAGATTGCAAGTCCTCAATTGAAGAAACAAATAACTAATACATTTATTCCTCGTGGAAACCAGAACGAGTATTTGCATACTTTCAAACCGATACCAACTTTACATCAGGTATCACAACCCCTTGATTCAAGAGCGGTAACTCCAGAATCTGTAATTCATCATGACATAATGGATGACAGATTAACAGTTGATACTTCATCACCTTCAGTCGAAGTGCTGCCAAACTTTCAATTTCCCATTGTAAATGATCCTATTATCACAGAGATACCTAAACAACAGTCTACAATCAAGAGAATAGCTACAATTGATAGTAATAGAATGCATCTCCAAAGAAGATCAAGCAATTTCAAACCTGAAAATTACAAATTTTTACCAGTCGGAGAAAATGTTTGGGACCCTTTACCTAATTGGGAATCTATCAGTACCACAAGAGAAAGTTCACTCCGTTCAAACATTCCACGTAGATTACCAGAAAGGGAACCAAATCTAAATATGATCAACATTGAAGAAAAACAAGAAGTTGCAACTCGTGTTGTTGATGTTACAAAATTAATCAAAGAAAATAGAACACAAAAACAAAGAAGTCAAGTCACTGTGGTTAAAAAGGTTACTCCACCTCCAAGCAGGTTATTTTCAACTAATGCAACAGCTGCCATTTTTGTTCCTCCTCAAAAAGTGACTCGTGAAGATTCTGCAGTTTCATTAACAGTTTCAGAAATGACTCATGAGTTTACTCATTTTATCGATAACGAGTTTGGTCATGTTGATGTGCCTAAATCTGATTTACGTAATTGTCATAACAATATCAGTGTAATTACCCTAACAAGCACAAGTGAAGATGAAGAATTTTATTCACCAAATGAAGAACACGTACGGACTCCTAGCCAATCTGAATCAAGTGAAGCTACTGTGACATCCACAAGATACAAAACGAGAGATGATTCTGTAGCTCAATTATCGGCATATTTAGAGAAATCAGTTGATTTTGGAAACTTTGAAATTTAATATACATTAAGCTTTTTCTTTCAAGATTTTAGATACTGTTTCAGCGACAGCATCACCAACTTCAGTAGTAGAACTACTACCTCTTAAATCAGCAGTTCTGATACCGCTATCCAAAACTTGTTTAACGGCTTCTTCTAAAGCTTCGGCTTCTTTGACACAATCCAAAGATAATCTCAACATCGATGCAGCAGATAAAATTGTAGCAATTGGATTTACCTTGTTAGCTGGCAAATCAGGAGCAGAACCATGACATGGTTCATAAAGACCAAAAGCGGTGTTTGTATCTGGTAAAGAAGCCAATGAAGCAGATGGCAACAAACCCAAAGAACCAGGAATAACAGAAGCTTCATCAGAAATAATATCACCAAACATATTTGAAGTTATAATTATACCATTTAATTTGGTAGGATTTTGGATCAAAATCATAGCTGCTGAGTCTATCAATTGATGTTGAACGGACAATTGTGGAAATTCTTCAGCAATCACTTTATCCACTGTTTTTCTCCATAATCTTGAAGAAGCCAAAACATTAGCTTTATCCAATGACCAGATGGGCAAAGGTGGATTATGTTGTAATGCCATAAATGCAGCCATACGGGTGATACGAGTGACTTCACTGACAGTATATTTTTCAGTATCCCATGCAGTTTCTTTATCTTCACTTTCATCTTGTTCTTGACGTTCACCAAAATATATACCTCCAACTAATTCTCTAACAATAATCAAATTGGTTCCTTTAACAACTTCTGCTTTTAAAGGTGATAATTCCAATAAAGAATCACTAGCAAAGTTACATGGTCTTATGTTAGCATAAAGGTTTAATTCTTTACGAATTTTCAATAAACCTTGTTCTGGACGTACTGTGCCAGTACCCCATTTTGGACCACCCACAGCACCCAATAACACAGCATCAGATGATTTTGCACTTTCGAGAGCATCATCTGGAAGTGGAACACCAGTGGCATCAATTGCTGCACCGCCAATTAAATGATGTTTAAAATCAAAGTGAATTTTTTGGAATGGAGTAGAAGATTCAATTGCTTTCAATACTTTAATAGCTTCATTGACAATTTCGGTACCTACGTGATCACCTGGTAAGATTGTGATTGTTTTAGTTGACATTTTTGTTGAATTAAAGAGAAAAAGAGAGTGAGAAAGTTGTGAAAAATTTCGTAGTCGGAAAATTTTAAATACCTGGAGAAAGAATAATAATTATAAAAAAAAAAAAAAAAAAAAAAAAAAAAAAAAAAAAAAAAAAAAAAAAAAAAAAAAAAAAAAAAAAAAAAATAATATGGAGCGCCGTTACAGGTCACCGGTTCAGGAAATTTGGTATTAAAATTAAAACCTATCTATACACAATAAATACATACAACTCAATGTCCACTCCATTCAATAGTATTCAAATCAATACCTTCTTGAACCATTTCCCATAATGGGGACATTTTTCTCAAAAAGTCAACTCTCTCATTAATTGCTTGAACAACATAATCAACCTCGGCTTCAGTTGTGAATCTTCCAATACCAAATCTAATTGAAGAATGTGCTAATGCATCATCAGCTCCTAATGCATGTAACACATATGAAGGTTCTAAAGAAGCAGAAGTACATGCAGAACCAGAACTTAAAGCAATATCTTTTAGAGCCATCAATAAAGACTCACCTTCAATGTAAGCAAATGAAACATTCACACAACCTGGGTATTGGTATTTTAGATCGTTACATCCATTGAATTGAGTAGATGGGATAGATAATAAACCAGATTTTAATTTTGATGACAATTTATCAATATGCTTTCTATCAAAAGTAGCTTCTTGTTTCATTAATCTCGCAGCTTCACCAAATCCTGCAACCAAAGGAGGAGCTAAAGTACCTGAACGTAAACCTCTTTCTTGACCACCACCAGTAATAATTGGGTCCAATCTAACTCTTGGTCTTCTTCTAACAAAACAAGCTCCAATACCCATTGGCCCATAAATCTTGTGTGATGAAATAGATAACAAATCAATATTCATTTCGTTGACATCAATTGGAATTTTACCATAAGCTTGTGCAGCATCAGTATGGAAAAATACTTTATTTTCACGACAAATTTGGCCAATTTCTTTCAATGGTTGAATAACACCTATTTCATTGTTAACAGCCATAACTGAAACTAAAGCAGTATCCTTTCTGATTGCTTTCTTTAAATCATCCAAATTGATTAACCCTTCAGAATTAACAGGTAAATAAGTGACGTCAAATCCTTCATCTTGTAAATGTCTAGCACTGTCCAAAACACATTTATGTTCAGTTTGAGTGGTGATAATATGTTTCTTAGTTTTCTTATAAAAGCGGGCCACACCTTTTATTGCCATATTATTAGTTTCAGTAGCCCCACTTGTGAAAATAATTTCTTTTGGATCTGCATTTATTACATCTGCAACATAAGCTCTTGCTTTCTCAACCTCTTTATCAGTTTCCCAACCATATGCATGAGTGGATGAATGAGGATTACCATATAACCCAGTATAAAATTCCAACATTTTATCTAATACTCTGGGATCCACAGGAGTTGTTGCTTGTACATCTAAATATATAGGACGAGTTCCAAATAATGATGCATCACGAGATGCTGATTTCAAGGATATTGTGGATCCAGCTGGAGGTTCTACCGATGGAGTTGTATCTGGTGTAGAAACATGTAATTCCCCTGTGTTTGGATTTGATGTTTTATTAGGGGTGATTGTTGGTGAATTGGTAGCTAATAGTTTTGGTAACGTTGTAGTAAAGTTACGACTAAATGAAGTCTTATTAACTGATTTTAAAACGGATTTATACATGGTTGAATAGATAAAGGTGTATTGCCATTGGAGTTTTTTTTTCTTTTTTTTTTTCTTTTTCCCTTAAAAAGCGAAGAAGGAGGAGGAAAGAAGGAAAAAAAAGAAGTAATCGTGTACATTTACTAAAAACAAAGCGGAGATCACATTTTATTCCAAACCCTCATCCTAATTTATACAAATCTGCTTCTAGTAACCATTTGGGATCAATGACACTAACGCAATGCATATAGTTATTAACGATGGAGTTATAAATAACATACTGTGGTCTTCTACCAAATAAACAAGAAGATGGGTGAATTGAAACATCTTGATTGTCTTTTATTGTACCATATCCTTTGTCTTTTCTTTTCGCAACTTGCATTAAATAACCAGCAACTAGCGCTCTTTTAATATTATCCCAATAACGTGACTCGGGTATTCTGTTGCGTTGAGACGTTAATTTTAAACCATTCCGTTGCATCATTTTTTCTAACTGATTTCTTACATTCTTTGCCGAGGATAGAGATCTATAAGAAAGGTAATTATCACGGCACCATTTATAAATGTTATCAGTTTCTGACACAAAAGCCCTGTATACGTTAATTAATGTTAAATGATCACCATCTGATTGAATAAATGATTGCTTTGCGTCGTCCGCCTTCTTACGTGCTTGGGAAGGACGCACAAATACATCAGGCACACTTAGCATGGCAACAATAGTTAGAATTTCTTCAGAACATTGGTAATCTGGAGACCCAATTAACATAACTGCAACCATAGGATCTAATGGAAATTGTGCAGCTAATTTTCCCAACAGTGTTAGATCTCCCTTTTCTGAAAGACAATGTAGATTATACAACTCTTCTAAAGCACTTATCATAGTTGCTGGTGCAGGAGGGTCCATAAAATCAAAATGTATTAAATCATCTATTCCAAGTTTTTTCAAGTCTAAAACCGTTGAACTTAAGTTTGACCGTAAAATTTCAGGGGTAGTTGTTTCGGCAAGTTCTTTATTAAAAGTTTTTTCAGTGTATAATCTATAACATTTTCCTGGTCCTGTACGACCTGCTCTCCCACTTCTTTGATTTGCTTGCGCTTGACTTATAGGTGTTACTTTTAACGAATCCATTCTTAATTTTGGGTCATACATTTTTATTTTAACAAAACCAGGATCAACAACATAATATATCCCATCAATTGTAATTGATGTTTCAGCAATATTTGTTGCCAAAATCACCTTTCTTGACCCAGCAGGTGTTGGTTCAAATATTCGTGTTTGCATCTCTGATGGTAAAGCTGAAAATACAGGAAGAATAATTAACTCTGGAACACTATCTCCTAATATTTTCATTCTCTCATTCAAGGCATCACAGCTTGTTTCAATTTCTTCTTGTCCTGTTAAGAAGACTAATATATCACCTGCAGGTTCCGAAATATGTATTTGCATAACTGAATCAAGTGCAGCAGCAAGATAATCCATTTCTGGTTCTTTTGTGTATAAAACTTCTACCGGGAATGTTCTACCTGGAATGGTAAGAACAGGACAGTCGTAAAAGTACTTTGAAAATTTATTTGAATCTAATGTGGCCGATGTGACAATAACTTTTAAGTTTGGATTTTGTTTTGCAGCAGTTTTCAACAAGGCAAACAACACATCCGTGGCAATTGTTCTTTCATGGGCTTCATCCAACATGATTACTGAATATTTACTCATGAGCGGGTCGTTAACTGCTTCAACTTCCAACATACCATCTGTCATATACTTTATCATAGTTTTGTCACTACTTTCATCTTCAAATCTAATTGTGTAACCAACTTCATCACCAAGTCTACATCCGACTTCCTCGGCAACTCTTTTGGAAACAGAAACTGCAGCCACACGTCTTGGTTGCGTACAACCAATAATTTTTGATTTTCCATCAATTACGTTCATTCCTTCTTCATAAAGGTATTGGACAATCTGGGTAGTTTTCCCAGAACCCGTTTCCCCAACAATTACAACAAATTGGTTGTCTTTGATAGCTTGAATTAGTTTGGATCTCATCGAGTAAACAGGCAAAAGTTTTCTTTGTTCTTCAATTGGAAGACTAGTTCGTTTACCAAATTTTTCATTTTTATGAGACTTTTTCCACCTTTGAATAAACGATTGGGTGTTTTCGTTATTAAGTGGATCTGCTCTATCTTCCACTCTTTGCTTTTTGTTCTGGTCCTTGAATTCTTTTGCAAATTGTGAACCATTTTGGGCTGATTTTGATAATGGTCCATGTGATATGACGTTTCTCTTTGGCAATTCCCTTGTTATCTTTAATCCTTTTAAAAACTCTGGTTTCTTACCACTCAATTGTATTTGCACATTTACTTCTGGTGTTTCATCTTCCTCCAAATCGTAATCATCTGCAGATGCCATTCCCGCATTAATTAGTTGCCTTATTTCCCATCGTTCTGGAGATGTTAATTTTCTTTTTCGATTTTGTCTTTCTTGAGTCCTTCCTCTTGTTTCTTCTCCAGTTAATTGATCAATTCCTCTCATAGATAACGATATTTTTTCCTTCTGTATTCCAGTAACTTTGACAAACACTTCTTGTTGTGGAGATAGTATATTTGTAGAAGAAATCCTAGATCCATCAAATGACATTTGGGAGATATGACATAACCCAATAGTATTTTCCAACAGGATAAATGCTCCATATGATGTTAAGCTCTGTACTCTGCCACGGTAAATTTTATCTACTTGTAAATGCTTTGTATTCAAGGCATCGTAGACTTCGTTGATGAACTCATCTGTAAATTCATCTCCGCCATTGGATTTGACGGATTTTTGGAAGTTTTGAGAATTTTCCTCATACAAGCTTTTTAGAAAACCTGCTATTAACGGTATATTCTCGTCGTTATTTTCTAATTTTAAGTGCTTTTTGATTATTGAATCGAGTCTGTCTTGCATTGAGGTTGAACTACACGACTTTTGGTGAGAGTTTTACTTTTTTTTTTTTTTTTTTTTTTTTTTTTTTTTTTTTTTTTTTTTTATTCTTTTTTTGCGGATTCAATTTTCAACATTTGCCACTGCTTCTACCAACAATGTCAAGAGAAGACCCAATTAAAGCAGAAAAGGACTTTTCAGCCACTTTAAATGAACAGTTTCCATTGATTGAAAAGATAGCCGACTACAAACAAGCGTTAGAAAAGTACCTTGTATTGGAAAAACAAACACGTCAATCATCAGATTTAGCTTCTTCCAAGAGAGTTCTTAGCAAGATTGTCTCTTTGTTAGTTCAGAATGATTGGGAGTACTTGAATGATTTAATTACAATTTTATCTAAGAAACACGGTCAATTAAAGTCATCTATCCAAGCATTTATAAAAGATGTTATTGATAACTTGGATAAATTGGATGAAAACAATAAGCAACAATTGGAATTGAAAATGAAATTGATTGAAACTATTAGAACAGTAACAGATAAGAAAATCTTTGTTGAAGTTGAAAGAGCCATTGTATCGAAACAGTTGGCGGAAATTTACTTGAACAAGTTGAACGATTTGGATAAAGCTGTTGAAATTTTGTGTGATTTACAAGTTGAAACTTATTCATTGATGCCGTTTAGTGATAAAATTGAATATATTTTGGAACAAATTCAATTGACATTACAAAAGGGTGATTATGGTCAAGCCAAGATTTTAAGTAGAAAGATTTTGCTCAAATCTTTGAAGAATTTTGATAAAGCTGATGAGTATAAAGCTAGATATTTAAAATATTTGATTGACATTAGTGTATTTGAATATGATTACATTTCCATTGTTAAAAATTTGTTATTGTTAGTTGAAATACCTTCAGAATCTACTGACTTGGCACTGATCATTTACTATATCATATTGTCTCCATATGATCCACATCAAAACGATTTGATCAACAAGATTAAAGCCAATCCTATTTTTGCAAAGGGTGTTGATGCTAAGATTTTCAAACTTTTAGAAATTTTCACCACCAATGAATTAATCCATTCAAAAGATGTTGAAATAAATTCAAAAATCTTTTCAGATGAAAAAAATTATAAAAATTTACAAAAGAGAATTATTGAACACAATCTTCGTATAATCAATAAATTTTATCAATGTATCAAATTGGTTAGATTGGCAGAATTATTACAATTATCAGTAGATGAATCAGAACAATACGTTAGTGAATTGGTCAATCAAGGTATGATTGTTGCAAAAATTAACAGACCACAAGGTATTGTTAAGTTTGATAAAACAAAACGTGTTGAAGGTAGTGATCCAAGAACAAGCGACAACCATATCAATGCATTGTTGAATGATTGGTGTTATGATGTTGATAAGTTGTTAGAAGAAGTTGATTCAATAGGTCATTTGATTAACAAAGAGGAAATGATGCACGGTATAAAACAAGTTGTATAGAAGTATAGTAATACAATTTTTTTTTTTTTTTCTTTTCTAAATCAAAGCAAACCCAGCAGCCAAAGCAATGAATCCTAAAATACCAGTGTTCACGTTAGAACCATCACTTTTTTTGGATGTAGAGGAAGCATCAGTACTCGAAGCACCAGCGGCATGACTTGAACTGGTTTCTGAAGGTGAAGCACGACTAGAAGCAGAAAGTGTGCTAGTATAGTTACCAGTATCATCAACATCGTTACCAGCAACATGACAGTTGGTTTGAACATATGAATCAAACCCGTAACCTTGTGGTTCAACTAAACCTTTTAAATATTTCAAGGCACCCTTTGGTGTATCTGGAATTTTCTCAGTAACGTTCCAAACATCTGATTTTGTTGGACAATTGTTACCGTCAGAGGATTTCAAATAACCACCATCACCAGAAGGGTTTTTGGTTTTATTGTATTCAGCTTTCAAATTATCAAAGTCATCGTTAGTAGTTACACTATCACCATCTAATTTTACTAAACCGTAATTTGAATCTTCTTCGGAATATTCATAAACTAAACCACCGGAAAATACAGAGGACATTTTATCAGAGTAGATAGCTTCAATTTCAGAAAATGGCCTTGGATGTTTAGCATTACAACCAAATTCTGAAAAGAATAATGGCACGGTATAATTTGCAAAATCCTTCATTTGTTGAGAATATTGTGAAGTGGTCATACTAGCATCTCCACACCAGGAATAATCATTAATACCATACATGTCGATTCTGGCCAATTCATCATCACCACAATTGAAATAAAGACCAGTAGCTAATCTGTATTCATTAACACTAGCTGCAGAATAACCAACTGGGATTGATCTGAAACCTCTATTTTTAATAAAGGTTTTCATATCTCTAACAACAGCTTTAACATAAGGGGCTGCATCTAAGGAACCACCATCATTAATAACTTCATTACCAGCGAAAAAACCCAAAGTATTATCAAATTGAGAAAACTCTTTAATTGTGGCAAAAATTTCTCTCAAGTAGTCACTATTGTAAGAACAAGCGGAATTACTTCTAGTGATTGATGAATGAGGTGTATTTACATCAAGAATGACGTAAATACCAGCTCTAGCCAAAGTGTCCATACATTCAGTATGATTTTTAGTGTTATCAACCGAATAAACTCTAACGGTGTTTACACCTAATTCTGTAAAATATTCCACATCTCTTTCACAAACATTAGTATCAGCTAAAGGGTCTTCTAATTCAGAAGAACCACCTGGCTGATAATCAACACCTCTAATATAAAATCTTTCACCGGAATCACTATTCCAAAAAGCATTACCTTCGATTTCTATGGTAGCGATGGATAAAACGGTAGAAGCTAAAGATAAAGCAACGATAGAATTGAATAACATAACGATTGGACTGGGGTGATGTTAAAAAAAAAAAAAAAAAAAAGAATAGGAGTGTTACTTTAGTTTATTTTATTTTATTTTGTTTTTATTTTTATTTATTTATTTTTTTTTTTTTTGTTATTTGTTGTGAGTTTTATTTTGTGCGCTGAGGTGGAGAGATTGTTTTTTTTTTTTTTTTTTCCTTTTCCTTTTTTCTTAAATTTTTCGCGTCATTGTTTAAAATGTGATTTACGAATGGAGAACAATTAAAGTATCCTAATAGGAGAGAGAAAGAAAGGTAACACCCCTAAAAAAAAGAAAAAAAGAGTAAATCACGTTTTCGAATTAACTTTTATTTACAAATCTATAACTTTTGATCCTCTAATTTCATCAATTCCGTATGAACCAATTCATAACATCCTAAAAAGATAGCACCACCGCAACTGATCCAACAAGTTCTAGGAACAATACCATTAAATAAAACTTTTGGACCTTCTTCATGAATTAAATTCTTTACTAAATTACCAACACTAATTCTATTCTTGTGCAACATAATTCTAGTTTTAATCACATCTAATGGTGTTGTTAATGCTGCTGCAACACCACCAGCAATCATTCCACAAACAGCACCTTTAAACCCATCAGGTATAACACTATTTAAATTCTGTTTCCATTTCGCTTTCAAATACTCATATAAAGGAAACTGTATCATTGTAAAAGGTATTTCTCTCATGATAGTACTATTCCAACCTCTGTATAACCCTTTGATGACACCTTCATTATTGGTATTTTTCAAAATATGTAAAAAATTACTCCATGATGTCCTATTGCCTAAATGTGCTGCTTGAGTACGTTGTTTAATTACTTCTGCGGGAACACGTACAATACAAGCGGCGATTTCACCCATTGAAGCAGAAATCATATGTCTTAAACCTGGTGATTGAACATATGGTTGTAAATCACGTTTCAAAGAATCATAAGTTATGAAAAATAAAGATGCCAGTGGTGCTGATGCAATAACACATGATCCTAACCCTCTATATACTCCATGATATCCTCCATTAGCGAAAAATCCTCCTTTTGCTTGTAATCGGGTTTTGAGGGTATCTATTGGGAAAAATACTATATCCGTGGCTATTCCTGCACATGCTCCACTCTGAAAGTGTTAGTATAAAATTAAGCAATTGAGTACTTCTTACTTACTATTAAAGAGTTTAGGAAATCGGACATTGTTGGGTATAAATGGTGTACAAATTTTTTTATTCTATTTTTTTAAATTTTTTTTTTTTTTTTTTTTTTCAATGCCGAAACTTCGCACAAGACTCAGAGTCTCAATCTATCTAGGACAAACTATAAACTTATCTTTACCTCCTTTTTTCTTTTTACCAAATTTTAATATAACAGAATCAATTTTTTTACCTGAGGGCACAAATTTTGAAATAAATGGAATGAATTCTTCATATTTCCAACTTTTATCTAATTCAAATAACTCTTTGAACCTTTGACCTAAATTATTAGATAAACTACTAGGATCAACATATAAAACTTTATTTTCTAAAGGAGAACAGTAATAGCCAACCAATTGAACAATATCCAATGGGGGATTATAAAAAGAAGGTAAGTTTGTTTTCCAATTTAACAAAAACTCCGATAAATCGATGATGGTACTAGTTTTTGATAATTCATAAATTCCAAACCATTGAGTGATTTTTTCATCGTTCAAAATATATTGACCATCTTGTAAAGATGAAAATTTATTAATTATAGAAATCAACATTGATTCATTATAAGGCAGACGATTAATGATTTCAAATATATCCAGTTTCAGGAATTTTTTAATTTGTAAACTTATCAATTTCGTAATCATCAAATATAATAAATCAGTGATTACATGATGTGACATGATAAATGCTTTATCTTCAATTTCACACCCTCCCAATTCATACCATTGCGTTATAAATTCTTGATGTGAACAAAGTGAATCATTCTCTAATGTTTGTAAATCAATTTTTCCATTATTTGTAAAATTTCCACCGTTATAAATTGGAATTTTGGAAATATCTATTTCACCTTTCATTTCCGTTAATTCGTATTCATAACTAGTCTTTTGAAACCCAATTAAACTATTATTTTCTTGTTTGTTCATTAATATTACTGTATTTGAATGGTTCATTTGTCGTAATTTGAACGTTTGAGTATCGGTACATAATGCAAGTGAAGATATATCTGATTTGATTTGTAGATGACTAGTTGACGACTCAAGCTGATTTAGTATATTTGGGGGTAGCTGTAATAGTTTATACGTATATTCAGGGGGATTGTTATCATTTAGTTTCTGGCATACTGAATATTCTGGCATTGGTTAGAGTTACAAGACGCGTTATTGAAAAAGTTTTTTTTTTTTTTTTTTTTTTTTTTTTTTTTTTTTTTTTTTTTTTTTTCTTTCTTTTCTTCATTCTACTCTTTCTCTCTCTGGCATTTACGATTAATATAAAATTTTCAATTACAAAATATAAATAGAGATTCTAAAACAAGTCTACTTTTACTCTAAAAATTAGATCCTTGGTTAATATTTCTGTCTCTAACACCCAATTCACCATTAAAGAATTCATCACTTCCCAATTTTTCATTCTTTCTCCAGAATGTCCAACCACCTTCATAATCACGATTATTTCTTCTTTTTAAATAAAATAATACAGCCACTATACCAATTAAAATTGAACCGCCTACACCAACAACTACACCTACAACAATTTTATTAGTATGTGATAATCCACCTCCATCGTTATTTTTATTATTATTAGAATCGTTATTAGAAGCTGTTGCCAGGGATGAAATAATTGATGTTCTAGTAACAACAACGGTACTACCATTATCGACAGAACTATATGTAGTTACTTCTTGAGAAGCTGAACTTGTAGTAGATCTAGATGTAGTTGAACTTGATGATGAAGTTGTTTCACTGGATGATGATGGTGATGATGATGAGGAGGAGGAGCTGGTGGTAGAAGAAGAAGATGTTGAAGATGGCGGAGCACTAGTTGATCGACGGCTTGATGATGAGCTTGTAGTTTCAAGAAATGAACTAGTTTGTTGAGTTGTTTCTTGTTGACTAGTTGAAAAGAATTGAGAAGTTTCAGAATTAAATTGTTCAC
>JAKTXM010000161.1:0-23265 GCA_030582575.1 Candida buenavistaensis | reverse complement strand
CCAAGTGATATTGCCCTTGTTGAATGCTTACCTCATTTTGGTTTAGAAGATATGAGAGGACAAAAGGAAAGACTGTATGAATTACCATTCTCTTCTAATAGAAAATACATGGCCGTGTGTGTTCATACTGGTGATATTGAAAAATCAGAAACTATTGCCAAAGGTGCAACTGAAAGAATATTGAATCTTTGTAATCGTTATTATGATGAAAATGGTAGTGTCAAACCAATGACTGATGAAATTGAAGAATCAATTCACCATCAATCACGTACTTTAGCTGGAGATGGTCTCAGAGTATTAGCTTTTGCTAAAAATAATAAAAAGCTCAATGAAAAGGGAACTGAACCTTCTGATTTGGTATTTTGTGGATTAGTAGGTATGAAAGATCCTCCTAGACCAAATGTTGGTAAATCGGTTGCAAGATTAATGCAAGGTGGTGTTCATGTCATTATGATTACAGGAGATTCACCAACAACTGCTGTAAATATTGCCAAACAAATTGGTATGCCTGTTGTTGGTGAGCACGCTGTTCTTACTGGTGATCAAATTGATAATTTAACTGAGGATGCACTTACTAAAGCCATTCATGATGTATCAGTTTTTGCTAGAACAACACCTGAACATAAAGTTACTATTGTTAAAGCTTTACAAAGGAGAGGTGATATAGTGGCAATGACTGGTGATGGTGTTAATGATGCACCTGCATTGAAATTAGCAGACATAGGTATAGCCATGGGTAAAAATGGTACAGATGTCGCCAAAGAAGCTGCTGATATGGTTTTAACTGATGATGATTTTTCTACAATTCTTAGCGCTATTGAAGAAGGGAAAGGTATTTTTAATAATATTCAAAATTTTATTACATTTCAATTGAGTACAAGTATAGCTGCATTGACATTAATTGCATTAGCTACATTTTTTGGATTACCAAATCCATTGAACGCTATGCAAATTTTATGGATTAATATATTGATGGATGGTCCACCTGCTCAATCACTTGGTGTTGAACCGGTTGATCATGAAGTTATGAACAAACCACCTAGAAAACGTAATGATGCAATTTTAACTCAACAAGTGATTAAAAGAGTTTTGCAATCTGCAGCTATTATTATCCTTGGTACTATGTATGTATTCATTAAAGAAATGACAGATGGACAAGTTACTGCTAGAGATACAACAATGACATTTACATGTTTTGTTTTGTTTGATATGTTTAATGCATTAGCGTGTCGTCATTATTCAAAACTGATTTTTGAATTAGGATTGACAAATCAGATGTTTAATTTTGCTGTTCTTGGTTCATTGATTGGTCAATTTTGTGCTGTTTATGTACCATTTTTCCAAAGTATTTTCCAAACTGAAGCCTTAACTTTTGGAGATATTATTCATTTGATTTTATTAACAAGTACTGTATTTATTGTTGATGAAATTAGAAAATGGTTACGTAGAAGACAAACTGTTTATACCAATAATTATAGTTATGGGGTATAGAATCAATAGACTTCTGTATATTATATAGAACTGCATTTTTATTAAAAGTTGATAAAATAAAAAAAATCTCGGGTATAAGAAAACACTTTAGTAATATTAGCCGCGGGGATTTTTATTCCCTTCACCACACTCACTCACTCAAACACCCAAAGTCACCCACCCACCCGAATTATTTTATTATTTACAACCCTTTTTCAACAAACTTATTGGTTCGTTAATTGATATCTAGAATATCTTATCATTGTACACTATTATTAGATGATTAATTTGTAATACCTTACTCAATATGGTTTTTCATTTCACAATTGATAATATTCTAAATAGGTTCATCCCTAGAAACCGTCTCTCGAGTCTTCCAAAACCAATAGCTCGATTTCTTGGAGAGCACTCCCCAAATCCAGCACCAGATCATTACATATGGTTAGAAATATTAATTGGAAGTTTTGCAGGAGTAGCCATATTAGAAGGTGTTTTCAAAAACCCAAATGTTTTCACTGATCATCATCATGCACCAATGATAATTGCATCTTATGGAGCAACTGCAATTTTATGTTTTAATGCATCTCAAGTTCCTTTAGCACAACCAAGAAATGTATTTTTTGGCCATTTTTTTGCGTCTGTAATTGGGATATGTATTCAAAAATTATTTAGTTTGAGTGAATCCGGTAAAAATCATTACTGGGCAAGTGGTGCATTGAGTGTAGCTATTTCAAGTGTACTTATGTCAATTCTCGGTTGTGTCCACCCACCAGCTGGTGCATCTGCTCTTTTGCCTAGTATTGATGAGCAAGTACGAAAAATGAGTTGGTGGTATTTACCTGTACATTTGGTTTCTAGTGTGTTAATTATTGCCATTGCTTTAATAACTGGGAATGTAGTTAGAAAGTACCCAGTTTATTGGTGGACACCTGCAGAAGTAGGGAAACCAAAACCAATAGAAGATAAAATTGAAGAACAATTGGATGATGAATCTCTCGCTATTGAATCAATACCTGGAATAACTACAATAACAATTTCACCAGAAGGTGTCATTGTTCCGGAAGGTTTGGCAATTGATGAAATAGATAGAGATTGGTTACAAGGATTGCAAACAAAAATATGCAGACTACAAAAAAATTGACTAGACCCTATTATATATACACTATGTACGTCTCCTATTTTCAATAGTTTCAAGGGTAACCACACCTTGAAAGTTTTTATCTTCTAATGCATCATACATTGTTTCAGCGACCTGTTCAGTAGAAACCACTGGTCTAACTAAATCATTGGCAAACTTTTTACCAAGTACACATTCTTTAGTGCCTACTCCAAATCTCAACCCACGCATGATCCAATCTCTTGCATTCAAGCCACCTTCATGAGTTTCATCATACATAGCACCGGGCCTCATGAATATTCCACGTAGCCCATCCTTACAACTCAACTCAAACTCCGCTTCTCTTTTTGTGGTTATATATTCTTGTGGAACTACCGGTGGTGCTTTATCAGCCGACACATATACGAAATTTCTTGGCTCAGAATGGTTCTTGATGAAATAATCTGCCAAAACAACAGCAGAATCGCGTTGTATTGCAGCATATGTACTTTTCATTCCATCTTTCTGCATTGGATTGCTTCCCATTATTTGATTTGCAAAATTCTGCAAATCACTCAAGAAATTGAAATTAGAATTCATCGATTTTTTATAAGATTGATTCTCAAATAACATCCCAATAGAATGAACAACAGTGCCGTAATTCTTGAGTTTATCTTTATACGTATCAGGATTGAAAATATCGGCTCGTTCCCAATTCACTTTGCCAACCCAAGGTTGATGTACTACTGACTCCGGCGGCTCCCCATGTCTTGAAAATGCAGTTACATCATATCCTCGACGTATCCCAACTTCACAAATCTTACGTCCTAAAAATCCATTACCTCCAAATACCGCAATTGATTTCACCATTGTTGATAAGGGTGTACTTTAAAGTGAGATCATTTATTTTATTTTAATATATAATTTTTTTTTTCTTGGTCGCAGTTGCTACTCTCTTCTGAAAAGTCACGTGATTATATTACAGATAATCAATACTGGATGACTCTGCTTGAATAAATAAGGAAAAACAATAACCAAAAGAAGATATGTGATACTCAAGCATAATAAAACTCTGGGGTTTTCTTGATAATGTAAAACCCCCGAGGTAGTATAGAGAATGGAGTTCAAGCTTTCCTGGAACCAGCGAGACAACTTCTACTAAGTTATTGGTTTCTAGCAAATAGTGAGGTATGTTCCACGGAATTCCAATCTCTATAAGTATAATTATCTTTTTTGAATATCATCTGATTTTCGGATAGAACTTCTTTTGTTTATATCATGTACACGGTTATGAATTATTCCGCGGAAAAACTTTCGGCTTGTGTGTGTGTGTGTGTGTATGCTTTTGCCTTACTTGCTTATGCACCTCGTACGGCACATTTATGTGGGGGATAAATCTGAAACGGAAACTATTCGCGTAGCTTTGTAGCTTTTTAAAGTTTTGTGAATGAAATGACGTAGTTTTCAACTAGTATCATCTGTTGAGTAACCTCTTTTCGTATAAGTACTAAGAATCTAGACCGTAAGATCGGAAAATGGCCCCCCAAAGAAATAATTTTTGTGCCGCGTTTCTTCCCCGCCGTATGGCCCCGCAATTTATTTGTATAGGTAATTGACGCATTGTCAAAATAGTTTGACATACAGCAACCCCATTTCGGTATGGCGTACGTACTATAGTTGAATCTATTTATGCTTTCTCCAGAAAGTATAAATAGCTTGCTAAATCACCTTTGGATTTTTCTGAGTCTTCAATCCCACCCCCAAAAAAAATGGATAAAGAAAGTACTTCAGAAAAGTCCGTTTCATCACAAGATGATTTTCCTACTTTGGATACACCCCACAAATTTTTGGGAGCCTCTGGTCCTCGTTTAAATATCATGATTTCAACGTTTGCTGGGGTTGGCTTTTTATTATTCGGTTACGACCAAGCAGTTGTTTCATCTTTATTAACATTACCAAACTTTGTTAATACTTTCCCTTCGATTTCTGGCCCCGAGGATGGTGTTCTTCAAGGAACTGTTGTGAGTATTTACGAAATTGGATGTTTTGCAGGAGCCATGGCAACTGTTTATCTTGGTAATAAGTTGGGAAGAATATGGTGCATGTTTATTGGTTGTGTTATTATCATTATTGGTGCTGCTCTTCAAGCCAGTGCTTTTACTATTACTCATTTAGCAATTGCTAGAGTTGTTACTGGTGTCGGTACTGGCTTCATGACATCAACTGTTCCAGTTTGGCAATCTGAATTATCAAGAGCTAAAAGTAGAGGTAAACTTATTATGATGATGGGAAGTTTGATTACTGTTGGTATTGCCATTGCATATTGGGTAGATTTTGGATTCTATTTTGTAGGAAAAAACGACCCAAAGGGTATTTCTTGGAGAATTCCAATCATTATTCAAGTAATTTTCCCACTCATGTTACTTGCTGTGATTTTCAAATTACCAGAATCACCACGTTGGTTAATGTCTAAAGGACGTACACATGAAGCAAGAGTTGTGTTTTCAG
Organism: Candida buenavistaensis; assembly: GCA_030582575.1. NCBI lineage: Eukaryota > Fungi > Ascomycota > Pichiomycetes > Serinales > Debaryomycetaceae > Candida > Candida buenavistaensis. The sequence continues at coordinate 18,191 of JAKTXM010000161.1, read as the reverse complement.
CTGTATACAACCAACCTGAAAACCACCCTGAAATTACTCAACAATTGAAAGAAATTCAAGAAGCATTGGAATTAGAAGCAACTGAAAGTTCTGGGTTTAATATCAAAGAATTACTTAAGCAAGGACCAACAAGAAACTTTCAAAGATTAAGTTTGGCTTGTTGGTCGCAAATTTTTCAACAAATTACAGGTATTAATTTAATCACTTATTATGCTGGCACTATTTTTGAAAAATATGTTCACATGAGCCCCTTCAATGCAAGGATTTTAGCAGCATGTAACGGTACAGAATATGCCATGGCCTCTATTTTTGGTATTTTATTAATTGAAAGAGTAGGTAGACGTAAGTTGTTAATTTTTGGGGCTATTGGTCAAGCATTGGTTATGATGGCACTAACAATTTCAACATGGCAAGCTGATAAACAAAGAGCAGAAAATGGTGGTGGATCAGGAGCAGGTATCGCCGCTACCGTAATGTTATTTGCATTCAATTCTGTATTTGCAACCTCATATTTAGGTCTGACTTGGTTATTACCTCCTGAGCTTTCTTCTCTACAACTCAGAGCAGCCACATCTGCTTTATCTACTGCATGTAATTGGCTTTTCAATTTTATGGTGGTTATGATTACTCCAATTGCATTCCAAAACATTGGATATTACACTTATACCATCTTTGCATGTATCAACATTTTGATTGCCCCAATGGTTTACTTTTTCTATCCGGAAACGTCTGGACGTACATTAGAAGAATTGGATGTGATTTTCAGCAAAACCCCTGTTTGGAGACCGTGGGAAGTTGTTGCCATTGCTAGAAATACACCAAAGTGGAGTGAACAAAAGGACATAGAGAAACCTGAGGTAGAACATTTAGATTATGTAGAATAATATGTATATAGATAATCTATACAATGCAATTATTTTTTGGCAGCATCTTCTTTCAAGCTGACAATTCTGTTTAGAATCAAGTTATCATCAGTTGATTCCTTGTCCAAACAGAAATAACCTTCTCTTAATGCTTGGAATCTTACTGTGTTATTACCCTTTGTCTCTTTAATGTTAAAAGCGCTTCCTGGTACTTCAAGATTCAATGGTGATTTAGCAATTATATCCTTTATGTTGTCTTCAATAACAGCATTTTTCAAAATTTCTTCACTATCTGGATTGATGTCTTTCAAATAACCTTCTGGGTGAGCAGATGGGTTTTCGCTATTGAATAATTGATTATAAATTCTAACTTCTTTCAAGTGTACAGCAGTATCCTTTGGAATCCATTGGATATAAGTCTTTGGCTTAGCTTTGATACCTTCGTCGTAATTCACATGTACAATCTTTTTACCATCTTTCTCTTCAATAGACTTGAAACTGACGGTGAATGGAACTTTCATTATTCCAACTGGTTGACCTGGTGCCAATCTGTAGAAATCCTTATCTGCTGCTTCAGCACGTACATCATTTCCATCAATGTAGAAATGTCTGGTGAACTTAAGTTTACGATAACCCATTGCCTTTTCATCTTTGCCTGGTTTGTTTGGTATTTCAACTTCCAAAGAAAAGTCATCACTTAAATTATCAACTACAACTTCAATCGGGTTCAAAACTAACATCAATCTTGGAGTTGTTTGATCAAGGTAATTACGAACTGCACTTTCAAATCTAATTGTTTGAATGTTTGTTGTCGAAGTGGTAACACCCAATGTGTTGATAAATGACAAAATAGCACCTGGTGGTACACCTCTTCTTTTGATACCTTCCAAAGTGTACAATCTTGGATCATCCCACCCTCTGACATAACCCTCATTAACTAATTTGGCAATTTTTCTTTTGGACATAATTGTACCTGTCAAGTTCAACCTACCATATTCACGTTGTGCTGGTCTATACACATGTAATGCATCACATAACCATTCATAAGATTCTCTTGACAAAACAAACTCAGTGGTGCACAATGAATGAGTAATGTTTTCAAATGAATCTACTAAACAATGTGTAAAATCATAGGTTGGATAAATTTTCCACTTATCACCAGTACGGTGATGTGGAGTATTCAAAACACGGTATGCAACCAAATCCCACATTTGTGGAGATGGAGAATTTAAATCTTGTTTCATTCTCAATGTAGCTTCACCGACATTGTATTTACCATCTCTCATATTTTCAAATTCACGCAAGTTATGTTCCACAGATTGAAATCTATGTTTGCAAGGACTTCTTTCACCACCCAAAGTACCATCTTCTTTTAACCCACGGGAGGCTTTCACTTCTTCGGGAGTACAATGACAAATATAAGCTTTATCTAATTTAATCATTTGGACCGCTAATTCATACAATTGGTCAAAATAATCGGAGGAATAAGTGATTCTCCAAGGTTCATAACCCAACCATGTAACCATTTCTTTGATAGAATTAAAATAAACCTCTTCTTCAGCTTCAGGGTTGGTGTCATCAAATCTTAAGTAACAGTTACCTTTATTGAATTGAGCATATCCAAAATTAACCATAATCGCTTTCGAATGTCCAATATGCAAGAATCCATTTGGCTCTGGTGGAAAACGAGTATATACCTTACCTCCAATAAATGAGTTATGATCCTTCAATAATTCAGGATACATTTGAGGTTCTTCACCAGGTTTATGTAAATCACCAAGGAACCCTTCAGAAAACATGGATCTTTCGGTTTCAGGTTCTAGTTTTTTGTCACTATTATTCGTTGTTTTTGGTTTCTTTTCTTTCTTTTTAACATCTCTTTCATCTTTGGGACCTAATCTTACTAAAAATTCTTCATCCAAGATTGGTTTGAATAATTGAGGAGGTGCCCATTTCAATGTTGGTTGGGATTTAACATCTCCTAAAACTTTTGGTAAAATAGAATATCTTTTAGTTTTTAATTCATCTTTGATAGTGTCAAGATATTTGGAAATTTCAGTTTTGGCTTGCTCTGGTGTAATTTCAATTCCAACACCGGTGGCATCGTCGAATTTTTCCTTATCTACAGATTCATTGTTCTGTAAAAATTTAATACCTTCAGTTACTTGTAATGAAGTTTTTAAATCACCATTTTGAATACCGTCAATAATGTACTTCTGATTTGGTAAAACTCCGTTTTTACTGTTGTTGATAGCCAATTGATGTAATAAAGCTAATTTCTTATCATCATAAGTGGCATGATTGTTATCTAAAATATTGTATAAAGCAGATGCTACTTTTTTATTTTTAACAATTTCTTTAGACTTTTTGTCTTCAAAGCCAGCTTTACTGAATAATGAAACCAATTCGTCCGTAGAAATATCTGAATTTGATGTCATCTTGTTGTGGGTTAAAAAAAAAAAAAAAAAAAAAAAAGTCAAATGACAAATTTTTTTTTCACTCTATCATCTCTTTCTACAAACTCTGTTTAAAAAGGTGGTGACTACACGACTCTATAAATCTTTTAACCATGGACGGGATTCCCACCATGATTCATCATTAATAATATCAACATGTAATTGTTTAAGTTCAGCTTTTTTTCTTTTCTTTTCCATTCTCTGAGCTTGTCTTTTTGTCAATGTCATTTCATTTTTTGTTTCATAATCTTCAAAATCTCTAACAATTATAGTACCTTTCTTGAACATTTCCAATTCATTATTATAATTGATTCCGCATTCTTTAAATAAGATTTCATTCTTATCCGACGAGACAGTTCCCATTAATTTTTGTTCTGCCTGTTGCGGAGTCATACTCAACTTCAAAACCAAATTCCAAAATGTAGTATTGTACAAATTGTTTATATGACAATCTACTTGTCTCCAACTGAAATAATCTCTAACGTGTTTAAAACTCGGGTATAACACGGCCCTTGCATCAAAGTTCGGTAGATGATCAATATCCAAAGGTTTTTCGGGGAATTTTTGTTGCCAAAAGTACATATAATAAGTTGACATTAAGGACGAAAATAAAGTTGTCAATTTCATCTCTCTTCTTTCATATAAATCACAATTTTTTCGAAGCAAAAAGGAGTATTCATCTGAATCCCCATAAGCAAGCATTACATCACTATATTTGGACATTATCTTTTCTGCAGCTAAATTCATGACTTGAAGAGCTTTTAAATCATTTGGTTTTTCAAATTGATAATATTGAGAAAATTTGTGAAATCCTTTGCCATCAACTCTTATTATTATATAAGTGTCTGGTAAAAGATGATTCTCCTTTTCAAATAGTTTAACATATTCATATTTAGAATTAGCCATTGAGTTTTGGTGATGTTTGTATATCTGTGCACTACTTTTTTTTTTTTATTTTTTTTTTTTACTTCTTTAATCTCATCTCTTCTTCTGTAACTGAATTTTTTATTTTTTTTTTTTCTTTATTCCTCCAATACCCAATGACTTTGGCAAAGTTCCACACATTAGAAAGAGAGGAAAGATTTCAAGATCCTCCAAAGGATAATAACTCATATCCTTTACTAAAAGATGCTGTAGCTCCACATGTCGGATCATTCAATGCATTAATGAATGGACCAAATGGAGGGTTATTAAATCTTGCTGTTAAAGATATTGGATCAAAAACTATATTTGACACACCGGAAACAGCCAATAGATTAGGAAATAAATTGAAAATTAGAGTTGATTCTGTCCAATTGGCAAAACCAAGTGTCCCTGCAAATGATAAGTTATCTTTGAATAGAAAAACATTACCAAGTGAATGTAGAGAAAGAATGGTTACCTATAGATCTAGATTGATGTTGAATGTCACTTGGAGTGTAAATGACGGCGAAGAAGTGCTGGAAGTAAGGGAAGCAGGTCAAATACCAATCATGTTAAAATCAAATAGGTGTCATTTGGAAAAACTTTCTCCAAATCAATTAGTTGAGGCCAAAGAAGAAAGTGATGAATTGGGTGGATATTTTATTGTTAATGGTATCGAAAAATTAATTCGTATGTTGATTGTTCAAAGACGTAATCATCCAATGGCTATCATTCGTCCATCTTTCGGAAATCGTGGTGCTTCATATACAAAATTTGGTATTCAAATTAGATCAGTTAGACCAGACCAAACATCTCAGACTAATGTTTTACATTATTTAAATGATGGTAATGTTACTTTCAGATTCTCATGGAGAAAAAATGAATATTTAGTTCCAGTAATGATGATTTTAAAAGCCTTGGTTGAAACCAATGACCGTGAAATTTTTGATGGAATTGTAGGAAATGATACTGAAAATTCCTTTTTGACCGATCGTTTGGAATTATTGTTGAGAACTTATAAAACATACCATTTGCATTCTCAACAAGAGACTTTAGCATATCTTGGTGACAAGTTTAGAGTCGTTTTTGGTGCTTCACCAGATACTTCTGATATTGATGTCGGTAAGGAAGTTTTAAAAAGAATTGTTTTGGTTCATTTACCAAATAATGGAGACAAATTTAGAATGTTGTTGTTTATGATTAGAAAATTATACTCATTGGTTGCAGGTGATTGTTCCCCAGATAATCCAGATGCCACACAACATCAAGAAGTTTTATTGGGAGGTTTCCTTTATGGTATGATCATTAAAGAAAAAATTGAAGAATATTTACAAAATATCAAATTACAAATCCAATCAGACATAAATCGTGGTGTTGGTATAAATTTTGATGATAGAAAATACATGACTAGAGTATTCCTGAGAATTAATGAAAATATTGGTCAAAAATTGCAATACTTTTTGAGTACTGGTAATTTGGTTTCACAATCTGGTTTAGATTTGCAACAAGTTTCTGGTTATACAGTTGTTGCTGAAAAGATTAATTTCTACCGTTTCATATCACATTTCAGAATGGTACATCGTGGTTCTTTCTTTGCTGAATTAAAAACCACCACTGTGAGAAAATTATTACCAGAATCATGGGGATTCCTTTGTCCAGTTCATACTCCCGATGGGTCGCCATGTGGTTTATTGAACCATTTGTCACACAAGTGTAAGATTGCTACAGAAGCCTCAGATGTATCTCAAGTTCCAAAAGCTTTAACTCAATTAGGTGTCTTGCCTGTTGATTCTTTTGCTGCTGGTCCAAATTTATGTTGTGTTCAACTTGATGGTAGAATCGTTGGTTGGACTACTCATGAACAAGGTAAAATTGTTGCTGATACATTGAGATATTGGAAAATTAATGGTGAACATGGATTACCTTTGGATTTGGAAATTGGTTATGTTCCACCTTCAAACAAAGGTCAATATCCAGGTTTGTATATATTTGGTGGTCACTCAAGAATGATGAGACCAGTTAAATATTTACCATTGGGTAAAGAAGATGTAGTTGGTCCATTTGAACAAGTTTACATGAATGTCGCAGTCACTCCCGAAGAAATTGAGAATAACATTCACAGTCATGTCGAATTTTCACCAACTAATATTTTATCCATTTTGGCCAACTTGACTCCATTCTCTGATTTCAATCAATCTCCAAGAAATATGTATCAATGTCAAATGGGTAAACAAACAATGGGTACTCCTGGTACTGCATTGGTCCATAGATCGGACAATAAATTATACCGTTTGCAAACAGGTCAAACTCCAATTGTCAAAGCCAATTTGTATGATGATTATGGTATGGATAATTTCCCTAATGGTATGAATGCAATTGTTGCCGTTATTTCATATACTGGTTATGATATGGACGACGCGATGATAATAAATAAATCAGCAGATGAACGAGGTTTTGGTTATGGAACAGTTTATAAAACTGAAAAAGTTGATCTTTCACAATCAAGAAGAAGAGGTGATGCTATAACACAACATTTCGGTTTTGGTACTGATGAATGGCCAGAAACTTGGAAAGAAAAATTGGACGCTGATGGTTTACCTTTGATTGGTGTTAAAGTTGAAGAAGGAGATCCAATTGTTGCATATTATGATGACACATTAGGAAAAACTAAAGTGAAAACATACCATTCCTCTGAACCAGCATATATTGAAGAAGTGAAATTATTGGGTGATGAAACTGGTGATCAAGAGGGTCAACAATTGACCATCAAATATAGAATTACAAGACAACCTTTGATTGGTGATAAATTTTCATCTAGACATGGTCAAAAGGGTGTTTGTTCTAGGAAATGGCCACAAATCGATATGCCATTTTCTGAATCTGGTATGCAACCTGATGTTATTATTAACCCTCATGCGTTCCCATCTCGTATGACTATTGGTATGTTTGTTGAATCTCTTGCTGGTAAAGCTGGTGCTTTACATGGTATTGCCCAAGATGCTACTCCATGGAAATTTAATGAACATGACACTCCTGCTGACTACTTTGGGGAACAATTATTAAAAGCTGGTTATAATTTCCATGGTAATGAGCCAATGTATTCTGGAGCCACTGGTGAAGAATTACGTTGTGATATATATATTGGGTGTGTTTATTATCAAAGATTGAGACATATGGTTAACGATAAGTTCCAAGTTAGATCTACAGGTCCTGTAAATTCCTTAACAATGCAACCTGTTAAAGGTAGAAAGAGATCTGGTGGTATCCGTGTGGGTGAGATGGAAAGAGATGCATTAATTGGGCATGGTACTTCATTCTTGTTACAAGATAGGTTATTGAATTGTTCAGATTATACACAAACTCCTGTTTGTCGCTCATGTGGATCTATATTAACTACACAAACTACTGTCCCAAGAATCGGAAGTATGGCTGCTATAAGATGTAGAAGATGTGCAGTGAGTTTGGATAAATATGAAGGTTATGCTGCTGATTCGGATATTTGGGAAGACGGGCATGGAAAGAAATTTGTTGGTGGTGAAAATACTACTACTGTTGCTATTCCATTTGTATTGAAGTATTTGGATAGTGAATTATCTGCTATGGGTATAAAGATGCGTTATAATGTTGAACCGAAATAGTATATAGAATTAGAAATATATATGTATAAAAACTAACTTGATAAAATTAAAACGTCTGTGCGTTTTGAGTACTGGAGAATGTATTTTGCATTTACCATATCACTACCATCAGCACGTTGTATAGCTTCTTCTAAATTAGCTGCAATACCTGCTTCCAAGTGTCTTTTTACTATTCTTTCACGTACTAGATCTTCAGGGGTCTTAATAAACCAAGTATCATCCACATACTCACCAATCTCGTTCCAAAATTCATCCTTGAGAGATACGTAATTGCCCTCAATAATAACTATATCAACATCATTGTCAATTATTATATCTTCTTCCTTTGGATCTTTCAATTTATGATCAAATGACGGTGCTTTGAGTACTTTTGAACGATCATGTAATTGGGATATTAGTTCCACAAATGCCTTAGGATTGAATGTGAACGGTGCTCCGCGTCTTCTAATTGCCTCCTCTGCATCTGGCATCTGTTGCAATTCCGAACGGTATAAATGAAATCCATCTTGTGGTAACACTACCACTTTGCCGACACTTTCCAATTTCTCAGCTATCAACTTGGCAAATGTTGTTTTCCCAGCACCGGGTACCCCAGCGAGAGACACTAAATATCTGGAATTTGGATCTATTTTTCTCTTCTCTTCATAATTGGTCTTTACTCGATTGGAGATATCTTGTATATCACTTGTAGAATATGTAGTCTGGTGTGACATTATGTAATATAGCCTTATTATGGCCGAACATGAAAAAATAAAAAATAAAAAATAAAAATAAAAAAAATAAAAAATAAAAAAAGAATCTCAACAAGCTCATGTTGACTTTACCAACAAAATGGTATACTAAGGATATACCGGGTTGGGAGGGAAAATATGGTATTTATGGGTTTCAATGCCACCTACAAACATACACTTATGGATTCTATTTCTGTAATTTTGAAAATGTTTGGTTGCAAGAAGTTGACAAACCAAACTTAATTGAGGTTGCAAAAGGTATGGGGATTGAGGACATGTCAGATAAAGATTTAATAGAGTTATTACAAATTGTTCAAGCTGATATACCGAGGGAGTTAAAATTTAAGGAAAACGGTGAGAATATAATTGTCTCAACGAGCGGGGAAGTATCGTGGCAATTTGATCTTGCAAAACAAGACCATCTGACAACAATTGAATTTTTATCTAAAGTGAACTATCAGCAATTTGGAAATATATGTTATATGAAGTATCAAATTGCTAATCTTATGGAAATAATCTCGGTCAAGGATCAATATTCCAGATTTTTAGCAACAAATTTCAAACAGAGTCATGGAATGGGTTTGATTAATAATTACAAAAGAAATAACAAATCGGATATTGAATCTATCGAAAAGTTTGAAACAATTAGATGGAGAAAGAAATGTTCGAATGATTATATAAATTCTAGAATGAGGCAAAAGAAATCAAATAAAGATGAATTGAAAATTAATATTGAAGCTGCAATTAGTACTGGTTGGAAATTTGCAAACCTGTTTTATCAAGATGTTACTGATGAACAAGAAGAATTGAGTCCTATTAAAATCGATGCTCTAGAAGAATCACAGTCGTCCCAGATTCAGAGTGTGAATACGCCGTTAACTCCTTCTCTTAGTTCAACATCCATGGGATCTCCAACGAAAAGAAAACTGACGAGTGATTCTTTTATATCAAATAGTCAAGATTCTCAGTCGCAGAAAAAGAGACGTAAAATTGGTTCATTGTCTAGAAGGTAATCTAACTTGCTACATCAACTATTTTCTTCCAACGATCTATCAAAAGTTTTAAAGCAGCTTGTTGAGTTTCATCCATCACAGCATCATATATAACGGTTAAAACTTTGCCCCAAAATACAACAAACTCCCGTAGTTCAGTAACGCTGGTCGGTTTATCAACATGAATAGGTTCTTGACGCCGATTAGATTCATGAAATGGTACGAAACGGTTAGGCAAATGTTTGAAATATTGCAGGAATACTACTCTCCAAAATTTAATCAAAGTGTTTGCACAATCGTACATATTAACTATGTTTTTTCTGTTGTAGTCTCTTAATAATATCAAATCTTCACCAAATTCATCTACCATACAATGATCTATAGCAGATAGTAAAATCATCTGAATTTCTTGATACACTTTACCAGAAGCTTGATCAATACTGCCAAACTCGCCAACTTCTTTAGTCAGTTCTATCCATTCTTTAGAAAGCTCTTCTTGTTTATTTACATGATTAGGCTGTTGTGATAAAACAGGTTGCATTTTTGTTTCCAAAGTTCCGAATCGTCGAATATTTTCATCATGAATAGTACTAGCTATTAAATTTGCATTCATGTTGTCTCTAAAACTCACGGTTAATACATCATTACTTAATGCCTTTGCACAAAGATTTTTATCGTTTGAAAACAATATCGTTAAACTCATTGGATAGGTTTGTTTAAAGTAGAGACAGCAATCAAAGATTGCATCATCTTTGACAAGATGCTTTTCTATTCTTTGGGATAACTTTTGACCTTGAACAACAGTTGGCGAATCAATCAATGCATGATAGATCCACCTATTCGCCCAAATAGCCAATTGAGAAATAGATTCATTGGAACATTGTTGATTTTCAAAACGATGTGTCCGGTTTGAGTGTTTTAATCCATCTAGTTCTTGAAAAACATAAGCAGGGATAATCAATTTAAGTCCATAAGTATTGGCTATTGCTTTCAAACCATCAACTATATTTAAATGAGATATTAGAAAATTTGTATCGAGTATCAAGAAAGAAATATTTCCTTCTACAATCTCAAATTCAGTTGACTCATCAACAAACATTTTATCAGGTTGTTTATAAACAGTGTTACCTCTCAAGTATCCAATAAATGCAGATATTACATCAACTTCATTCGCATCTTCGATACCAATCATTTCTACATCTTCATCAGAATGACCGTGTAATGCTTCGCGTACTTTATCATCAATGGTTCTCAATACATAGTTTACGGGCTGACGCGGTCTATTTTGACCCACAGTAATCGTTTTAGATTGATCATGTTTGCTTATTCCTCCAGGAGCATATCTTGACGGTAGTGACATCGGTGACTTAAGTCCAAAACAAAACAAACAAACAAAACAAAAAAAAAAAAAAAAAATTCATTCCGCGCGTGTGACCGCTTATACTCAAAATGCAATGCAATTACTTATTACCCACACTATACACACCAACACCTTAAACAAAACTAAGGAAAAGTTCAAAAAAACTAACTAATAAACTAAGAGTAATTATAGCAATAATCATCCAGGTTATTCTATTAGAATTTTTCTCATTAACATAATCCATCAACTCCAAAAATACTTGAAGTCTATCATTCAACACTTGGACACGTTGGTCAAGTTCCAAATATTCTCTTACACCGTTATATAATGGATGTAATGCTGGTTCTACAGACCAAAAGAATTGAGGTGTATCCAAAATAGAACTTGATAAATTAATATCAACCCTGATTTTAAGCAATCTACCTTTCTTTTTAACCAATTTTGTATGATCTATTCCGATTTTACCAGATAATGCAAGTTTCTTAGGAAGTTTGGAAATAACATGCAATGTCTTGACAATTCTTGTTTCAAATAATTCCAATTTAGTCAGTTGCGCAATTGCATAAGACATTGTAAGTTTTATTAAATGATCCGCACTTCTTAAAGTTATCATATCATTATATATTCTCGGACGTAATATCTGTCTATCATATTCATAATGAAATTCTTCTGTTTCAATATCTTGTTCATCAATTGGATTAATCAATAAATCTTCATCTGAAAATGCCAAATCTGCAAGTATATTCTTCTCGTGAATCTCTGAAAAATTCCAAAATACAACCACCCCAAATTCAAAAACAAACATTTCCGCATGGTGCTTGGATACATCTTGAATAGAAGAAGCGACAGATCCGGTTTCGGTTTTTTTACTGCTTGTAGTTCCAGTATCTTCGCCATCGGTTTTATTAATATCAATTGGTGGTGCAAAATATTGTGGTTCAGAAGGTTCAAAGGGAGTATTACTATCGATATTTTCAAATTCTGGATCCATAGAATAATTATTAGCATCTTCTGGAGTTTCAACACCAGAATAATATTCATATAAATGTGTTGTCTGTTCATTTTTATTTATCATTGTTTCCATGAACTTGTTTTTAGCCAATAGTTTAGCTGTATTATTTGATTTAACCCTAATTCCGTCAGTACCCGGTAATAACGGCAATGCATAAGGTACATATAACGCTTCATCATACAAACGAGGTTTCACTTCATGGTTTTTCCTCAAGAATTTGGCAACTTTAGTCAAATTAAATTCTTCACAAATAAAATATGCAGTCATTCGACTAAATTCTTCAGCACGTTTTTCCTTTGGCATCAATTCAGCCCTTGAACGCATCATTTGAGCCTGCAATTCCGCGCTCGACGTTGCTGAATTATTAACCATTTCCTGTTGATCGGGTGGAGATGGCAGTCTTTGTTGATCTGGAATCAATACTAACTTTTGGGATGTTTTTGATGTTCTTGAAGGTAGTGATTGAGAAAGTTTTGGTATACTTCTGATATTTCTTCTTGGTTCTCCATTTGGACTTTGAATAGGTGGTGGTGGTGATGTTAGTGATGGTGGTGGTGGTGGTGGTGGTGGAGACGACGAAGCTGGTGAACCATTACTTCTAAGTCTTTGTCTGTTAAAACGTGGTGGCACTCTACTTTGGCCAGATGGGATATCACTAGAATTACTGAGTAATTTATCGACCGATACATCAGTAAACTTATTTTTAAACCTCTGTTGTAGAGCACTTAGATGCTGCAGTTGTTGGAAACTATAATTAGAATGTCTTTGTTGTTGCAATTGTTGTTGTTGTTGTTGCTGCTGCTTCTTAAAATTTTGTCCGGCAAAAGGTGCTCGAGCGCCCTTAACTTTATCACTTCTTGCATCAGTGACAAGAATCAAAGGTGATCTTTTAGCAGTTGGTCTTTGAGGACCTATAGGCTCTTTCCGGGAATTCCCACTCATGGATGGTGTGTTGAATTGAGATATCAAAAAGGGCTGATCGTTAACCAAAAAAAAGAAAAATATAATAATTAAAAAAATAAAAAAAAAAAATAACATTTGGCTCGATCCACACGACCCTTGCCACAATAAAAGTGAAAAATTTTTAACAATCGCAATTTTGCATTTCTTGTTCCATTCCATTTCCTTATACGATATGTCTTTTAGTTTATCCGTTGCCGGTAAGGCCCAAAATGTTCCATATCCAGTCTTAATTGCTGTTAATTTTATCAACTCTAGTGACAATGAAGTTTCCATTCCAATTGAATTTGTTGATGACAAGACTGTTGACTCAAATTCTATTAAATTAGTCACACCAGGTGGAGAAACATTTGTAGATCAATTAGATGCATTAGATTATTTGGCACAAACTTTCCCTAAATTGTTAACTGAAAAGAGTAAATCTCAAGAATGGGTTAAATTTGCTTTAGAAAAATTATACGTTAAAAATTTCAAAGATTTAGCAGTTGATTTAGAAAAACTCGATCACCACTTGAACTTCCGTTCATTTATTGTTGGTTATCAGTTTTCACTTGCTGATATTGCCATTTGGGGGGTTTTAAGAGCAAATGCATTGATGGGATCAACCATTAAAAATGGAGTTTATGCAAACATTTCAAGATGGTATAATTTATTAGCTGAAGACAAAAGATTCGAAGGATCAGTTGAATTAATGACCAAATCATTGACTGAATTAAGAAAGGCTGCTAAATCTGCTAAAACTGCTGCTGCTGGTGGTAAAAAGGAAGCTCATAAAGCTAGTTTTGAAATTGATTTACCAGGTGCTGAGATGGGTAAAGTTGTTACACGTTTTCCACCAGAACCATCTGGTTATTTACATATTGGACATGCTAAAGCCGCTATTTTGAATGAATATTTTGCTCATAAATTCAAAGGTAAATTAATTATTAGATTCGATGATACTAATCCAACCAAGGAAAAAGTTGAATTTCAAGATTCAATTATTGAAGATTTGGAATTATTAGGTATTAAAGGTGATCAAATTACTTATTCTTCTGATTATTTTGATAAAATGTATGATTTAGCTATTAAAATGATTAAAGATGGTAATGCTTATTGTGATGATACTCCAGTTGATACCATGAGAGAACAAAGAATGGTTGGTGACGCATCATCAAGAAGAGATAGATCAATTGAAGAGAATTTAAAGATTTTCACTGAAGAAATGAAAAATGGTACTGAAGAAGGTTTGAAAAATTGTTTAAGAGCAAAGATTGATTATAAGGCTCCAAATAAAGCATTGAGAGATCCAGTTATTTATAGATGTAATTTGACTCCACATCATAGAACTGGAACTGAATGGAAAATGTATCCAATTTATGATTTCTGTGTTCCTGTTGTTGATTCAATTGAAGGTGTTACACATGCTTTAAGAACGAATGAATATAGAGACCGTAACCCACAATATGAATGGATTCAAAATGCATTAGGTTTACGTTCAGTTAACATTTGGGATTTCGGTAGGGTCAATTTTGTTAGAACATTATTATCCAAGAGAAAATTACAATGGTTTGTTGATAAAAATTACGTTTCTAATTGGGATGATCCAAGATTCCCAACCGTTAGAGGTGTTAGAAGAAGAGGTATGACTGTTGAAGGATTAAGAAATTTTATTATTTCTCAAGGTCCATCAAGAAACATTATTAATTTAGAATGGTCAGTTATTTGGGCATTGAATAAAAAAATCATTGATCCAGTAGCTCCTAGATTTACTGCTGTCAATTCTGAAAATGTTGTTCGTGTTAAATTATTGAATGGACCAAAAGAACCATATACTGAATCCAAACCAAAACATAAGAAAAACCCTGACCTTGGTAATAAAGATGTTATTTTTGCTGATCAAGTTTTGATTGATCAAGAAGATGCTGATTTGATTGAAGGTGAAGAAGTTACATTTATGGATTGGGGTAATATCATTGTTACTAAAGTTGAGAAACAAGGTGATGTTGTTAAATCTATTGAAGCTAATTTACATTTAGAAGGTGATTTCCGTAAAACTTCTAAAAAAATCACTTGGTTGTCTGATACTAAAGATATAGTTGATATTGATATGGTTGATTTCGATCATTTAATAACTAAAGATAAATTAGATGAAAATGATAATTTTGAAGATTTCATTACTCCAGAAACTGAATTCCATAGCAAAGGAATTGCTGATTTGAATGTTGCTAAATTGAAAGCAGGCGATATTATTCAATTTGAAAGAAAGGGTTATTACAGAGTTGATCAACCTTATGAAGAAGGAAAATCAGTTGTATTATTTACTATTCCAGATGGTAAAGCTGTATCTAGATATGGTGCTAAAAAATAAAAATAAAAAAATTTCTATACATATATATATATATATATATTAGGACCATAGGCAAGTAATATATTTCCATCCTTTTACTTTTGGATAAGGAGGTTCAGGACGTTGTTGAATATCATGAAATAAAGCTTGTAATTCGACATTTTTAGGATCTTTGAAAGAAGTTTTCCAATAAATTTTAGCGAATATAAATAATGCAATAGTTAAAGGAATGATCAAATAAGAACTACAAAACACCGAAACATCCCATTTACCTTTTATAAAGACTGTGAAACCACCAGTTAATAAAAAAATGGATGAAAAAAATAAAGAATAATAACCAGCGTATGAACCGAAAGTGTACGTATATGGTAAATCCTGTCTTGTATAATTTTGAGCTTTCAAAGCTCTATTCATAGCGATATGATTGACAGCAATGATCATCCAATCAAACAAAGTTCCCGAAGCAGTTATGTTTTGCAACCATGAAAACACCACTGCTGAATTCTTGGATACTGATAAATAAGTCAATGGTAAAAACATACAAGAAAAAGCCACTGCGACCCAAGGTAAACCGTGTCTATTAATTTTTAAAAAAACACAAGGTAATTTTTTTTGAGTTGCTAAAGCAAATATAGTTCTACTTGCTTTAACTATTTCTAAATTTGCAGCCGATAACGCAGAAGTTAAAACGATTGCATTAATGACGTGTGGTAACCCTTTTATACCTGCCCTTTGAATAGCTATAACAAAGGGAGATCCTCTTGCAGTACCATCGGGGTTAGCGATTGCTGGATCGGTATGAGATACAATCATTGAAAGAATTAAAAGTAAAACAAAATAAAGAATGAAAATTCTATAGAATGCTCTTTTGGAAGCTCGATAAATGGATCTTCTAGGGAATTTTGATTCTCCTGCTAATAAAGTGGTTGATTGTAAACCTGAAAAGTAATAAACTGTGGAATTAATACTTTTCCAAATCCCCAAAAATCTACCCAATGAACCGGTTCCTAATTTTTCAGAAAATGGACCGGGATTTTTCCAATATCTAAAACCTAAACGTTCATGATTTGGAGCACCTCCTAAATCAATGACCAATCCGACTATAATTAACATTAAAACAAGTATAATTTTCAAAATCCCAAAATAAAATTCGATTTCTCCATACCATTTCATATTATATATATTTATTAAAACAACTAAAATACCAAAGATTGTTATGAATATTGCAGGATTAAGATCGGTCCAATAAGACATAACAACTACAACGGCTGATAAATCTGTTGGAATACTATAACTATGTTAGTACTAAATGTTCTTGGAACTTTGAATGATTAATAAATACCTACATACACCTTTTTATAAAAGTTAGTAACTCATTTTGTTTTACAAAAAAAAAAAAAAAAATAAGGGAAAATGTATAAAAGATTTAATTAAAACGTACAGTCAGGTAAATAACAGAAAATCCCAAAGCAAAACCAAGAGCAGGATCGACGAAATGTTCCGCGTGCCTAACCCAACCACTAGTAACCGGCATCAAACAAGCTACTTCTGCAGCACATATTTGGTTTGCACCAATTACACTCAGTACAATCAATAAAGCAATCAACATTCCTAACGGACCTGAATTTGCTAAAATATTTCCTGTACTTAAAAAAGCCCCCGTTCCAATGACTGAAACCACTGATATCATTGAAATCATTCTTGATGTTAAGCATTGGGATAAGCGGTTATCATGGTAGAATATATCGTCGGCACGACTTTGGATGTCCGATTCGTCAATGTCATGGATTTCGGTATAATCTTGCTTTAAACCCATTACTTTTGCAGAGAATAAAGAATAAATAATAAAAAAAAAAAAAAAAAATAAATAAAAATTCAGAAACGGTAATTTAAAGTTATATTTATAATGTTAAAATTTTTCAAGACTTTAGTTCTTGATCTCAAACCAATGAGGTAGATCCAACGAATGAAAAGTTTTTAGATTGTAATCTTATTATTGTATTGTATTGTATTGTATTGTATTGTGGAATGTTGAGTTGACATGCTGATTCAAACAATGCGCAGATCAACAACGCATTTACACAAAAGAAAAACAAATTAATCTTCTATGAGAGACTTTATATTAGGATCAATGATATGGAGCAAAACAATATGAAGAATGGGGTCCCTGTCCCGTGAGTTTTGTTTGACATTTTAGAATTAAACTGGACCCTTTTAAAATAAGCGAGAGATCCTTTTTTAATTTTTTTTTTTAAATTTTTTTTTTTTTTTTAAGGCACGTAAATTGGTATTTATTGTGACAATTAATAGCAAACAAATATCGGTCCAATGCATATAACGGATATAACCGTTGAGATGACGATGGTTCTGACTTTTTTTTTAATTGGCTTAATCTGGTTTCATTTTTTAAAAAAAAAAAAATTAAAAAATTAAAAAAAAAAAAAAGATCTTGCTTTTTTTTTTTTTTTTATTAAAATTTTATTGCTAAAATGTAATGAAAATTTTTTATTTTCAGTTCAAAAACAAAAAAACAAACCAATTAGGTACGCAATGGAACAAATGATCTGGCACTCAAGTGATACGAGTGGATACTTTATTTCCACCGATATTCATTTACCGCCACACAAATACAAATACAAAAACAAAAACACACCACACGTGTATAAATATTATAATGTAACCACAGCATCAATTTAGATACCCCCATAAAATAACAAGGATAATAAAAAGATCAAAGGAAGCGTTGTAATTATTTCAACATGTGTTGTTAATTTGACTTATTTGGGAATATTATATAATCTCATTAACGAAATGTGAAGAATATAATAATAATATGTAAACGTAACTATGGACACAGTTATCACATCCTGGCTGCGAAAAAGGGAAAGAAAAAAAAAAAAAAAAAAAAAAAAAAAAAAAAAAAAAAAAAAAAAAAAAAAAAAAAAAA
>JAKTXM010000160.1:0-23511 GCA_030582575.1 Candida buenavistaensis | reverse complement strand
CATTTGCTGGATTCTCATCATCTGAGGCAAAATCGATGACCTCTTCTTGTAAACTAATTTGCGATGGATTATGAGAACCTGAAGATATTCTCTTTCTGAACGCTGGCTTTTCAGATCTACTTTCAGTTCTTTTTAAACCGTCATCTATATCAATTAAGGATACTTCTGATAAATTATTTGATTTTGCATATCTAAATGATGGTGATGAAGTACTGGAAGAATCGAGACCAACTTCCAAATCTATTAATTGGGGTTCTTTTATTTCTAAAGGTTGTTCGGGAACTGACTGTTGTTCGGGAATTGACTGTGGAATGGGTTGTGAAATAGGTTGTGGAATAGGTTGTGGAATAGGTTGTGGAATAGGTTGTGAAATAGGTTGTGGAATAGGTTGTGAAATAGTTTCGACAACGGGTTCTGCACTCTGTGGAAAAGTAAAGGGTACCTCCTTTGGACTTGCTTGATATCCACCCCATGGATTGTTCTTTTTGTGTTCTTGTTCAAATTTGGGTTCCGAGTTTGTAGACGGACTTTGGTATGGAAATGGATTGGCAGTTTGAGCAGTTTCAATTTTCAAATTCTCCACTCCCCTAGCTAAATCAATTAAATCGGAATTGGTCTTTGGTTTGTCAAATTGATCCTGAACAGTAATTTTCGGACTCACTGCAGTCAGGAATATATCATCAGCCAACTTTTCCGCTTGTTTACATGTTTCTGCTTTAGTTCCTGAATGCTCATTACTTTGGGAGGAGTGCGACGTTTTCACACTTGTCAGACGCAGGGGTTTGACAGGAACATCAATATCTTCTAATGATGGATATCTTTGTTCTGCATCTTCTAATTTTTCAATCTCGGCAATCTCGTTTGCTAAATCATCTTCCAGACTAAATCCAGCCAAAGATTCACGAGAAGATCCAGAAGTTAAAGCCTTGGGTACTTCGAGGGTGTCTGGTGGTTTTTGGGTACTATCAGGAACGTTGTTTTGTACTTCTTGTTGTTCAACTTTTACATCTGGTGTTTGAGGTCTTTCTTCCAATCGGTTGTTTGAATTTGCAAGCTTTTGTTGTTGGTAATATAATTGCTTTTGTCGAATTAATTCATTTTGTTTGTGTACTTGGTATTCGTGTAAAGCTTGGAAATTATATGGACCTGCATTGTAAAAATCTTTTAATTTCAATTTAGTAAAACTAAAATTCATCATTTTACACACTAACATTAACACTTGTACAATATTTGGACGAAATATTGGATTTTCTTGAAGCATTATAATTATCAAATTTTTAAGATCTCCAGAAAATTCAGGTAAAGGAGGGAATTGAAATGAGGCATGTAAAATTGCAATATCTCCGTTGGCTTCGAAGGGGGTGGTATAGTAACATAATTTATAAAGGAAACAACCTAAAGCCCAAATATCTGATTTTTCATCGATTGGTAAACCTCGGTATAAGTCTACCATTTCAGGTGAACGGTATTGTGGAGTGGTATGATAAAGTATATCATGACTAAGCAAATTAAATTGTTGTTGATCTTGTGGTGGTAAAGTAGGTATAGCAGTGGATCCAAAATCACATACTTGGAATTGATCTTTAGAATCTATTAAAACATTCTCTATTTTTATATCTCTATGTATTAATTTCAATTTATGCATTTCATAAATACCTTGAGATATGTCTAACATTATTTTTAAGATTTGAGGTTCTGCAAGCTTTGATTTAATATGTTTATTCATATAATCTAGTAATGATCCATTGGGACACAATTCCATTAAAACCAATACTTGATAAGTTCCATCTTTTAATCTTTCTGCGTGTGAATCGTAATATTTTACAATGTTTCTACTGTGGCGTAAAGTTTTCATTACATCCACTTCCTTTCTTAATTCATTCAATCCGTTTTTATCTGGAACTATAACTCTTTTTAAACATGCAACATTCGAATCATTTTCTAAGGGATCGATTGTTACTTTATAAATATGAGCAAATCCACCTTCTGATAGATATTTAACAATTGCTACTTTATGTTTTCCAACTTGAAGGATTGTACCTTCAGGAAGCTTTGGGAAGTTGCCCATCGAGGAATGGTAGGGGAGGGAAAGAATTAAGGTTGGAAAAGAAAGTGTAAAAGTGGCGTAGTAAGAGAAAACCAAGATTAAAAAAAAAAAAAAAATAAAATAAAATAAAAATAAAAATAAAAAATTTGGATTTCCCGAAACGAAAAAAGGACAACAGGGTAAAACAACAATTTACGTTCCCAAAACGGCCACACATGCGGCGGCACCATGCATATTAGTATCTAAATGCCCTCCTATATTATGTTACACTATATCCTCAAACTCTTGTTTGCAAATATTTTGAATCTCTTCATAAGTAAATGGAATAAATATTATTTCAACACCAGAAGGATCTTTACCTAATTGACACATCTTATGTTCAATATATTCCTTTAAAAAAGTTCTAAAGGTAATTTCATTAGATGTTATAAATTCATCCAAACATTTATTATAAAGGGTCTTTAATTCAACTCCTGCTTTAATATTACCTTTAAATATTGCTCTTTTAGAAGCTGAAGGAATGATTTTTTCCATTTTTTCTAATTGCGCTAGTAATAATTCTTTATACAAATTTCTATGGTTTTCAGTAAGTGATCTTAAAACAAACTTAGCTCCAACACTACCAACATATTTTTTAGATTGACCAAGACTAGTTACATCTCTAAATGATGTTTCCTTTTGATAACTACAATAAGTAGTCAAATCATGCCAAATGAAATTGAAATTCTTTAATTTCGACAGATCCCATAATAAAGATGCATTAATATGATCAGTTGATGACATGCCCCAAACTTCAGGTAAACTCATTAATTGTGATACCAATGTTTGATGTTTGTCCACTCTAAATATATCCCCATCAATATTATTTATTATCAAGACTAATTTTGGTATAGAAAAAGCACCTATAGATTGTCTATTCCCATTCAAATAATCAACAACATATGATACGGTACCGGCAATATGTTTCGGAAATCCTCCCTCAGGTAGTAATATTGATGCAATTTCTATAATCAAGTTTTTAAAATTAATCCCAGGGTTGTAACCGTTTATTACTAAAACTGGTGGTAATTCACCACCAATAGCCTCTTCCCACCAAGTGCCAAGATAATTCAGGGCAAAATCTTTTAAAATTTTAATTTTCGATCCAATACCATAAAAATTAAGATTAAATCCTTGTGACATCTCAAAACACCATTGATTGTAAACATATTTGTGTAGTTCAAAAAGTTGTTGTTTTCTCAGATGACCAATTTTATCTCCAATTTTAAGCAATTTGGAAAGTTCACTATAATCTATTTGTGGAGCTGCTGAAATCATTGATTTACTTCCAGCATGGATTTGCCTTACGCTTTGTTGTTCAAAATAACCTTCTGAACCTTCAATAAAAAATACCCTATCATCCAAAAACTTTCCTTCTTTAAACTTTGCCGGATCAAAACCACCAAGGTACTTTTTGATATATTCCTGGTCATTAATATTTCCGTCTGCATCAAGAGTTGGTTCAGGAAGTGGTTCAAAGATTTTTGGTTGAGTCAGTTCTTCGATAGTAGCCCTACCACTTATTATAGGAATTGAATTCCTATCATAATTTTGATCAAATATAGAAGATAAATAGTTTTTCAGTTTTGCTTGTGATTCAATTGGTTTCGGTGATTCTGTTAGTTTTTCTGGTTTGAACAATTCATCATCCTGTTGAAAGATACTTTTAATTTGATAGTGTATGTCTGCACTTTTGCTAGGTCGTCCTTTAGCTCTAACTGGTCTCTCACTTGGTTTTGGTTTAAGTGGTTGTACTTGTACAAAATCATCTTCACTAATCTCTTCCGGATCACTAATCTCTTCAGGTGCACTTATATCAGGTTCACTAACCTCTTCATCTTCAGATATATTTTCAACCTCAAAATTGTCACTAGTGTCACTGTGATAATATTGTTTCGGCTCTTTTTTTACTGTCAAATCTTCCTCTAGTTCAACATCACTTCCGTAATTAATACCTGGATCAGCGATCTTCTCCGAAAGTGCCATATCTTGTTCAACCAAGCAATCATTTGAATATTCATTCCTTAAACGGTTATACAAGTTATTTTTTGCTCGTTTTCTGGCTGACTTGTCAAGATCATCAATTGATCGTTTTTTTGGAGAAGACAATCCTGCTCTTCCATTTGGTGTTTTTACTGGGGAAAATTTATGTCGTGGAGAAATTCCAATCACGTCTACCTTTCTCAGTGATCGTCTTGGTGTGGTATTGGTTGACATTAGTTGGGTTGAAGGATTTTTATTTTTTTTTAAAAAAAATAAAAATAAATAAATAAATAAATAAAAAAACATGAAAAAAAAAAAAAAAATTTTGATGCAACCCAAACATCATGTTAACATTTTGCCCAAATTGTTCAAATATGCTACTCATATCAGCCGGAGAAGATGGTGTCAACCGATTTTACTGCTCCACTTGTCCTTATGAATTTAAAATAAATGGTCTACAGATGTTTGATCGAAAGAAATTGAATAGAAAAGAAGTCGACGATGTACTTGGAGGAGAAGGAACTTGGGATAATGTTGATCAAACAGCAGCTCAATGTGCTATTGATTCATGTGGTGGTGATAAAGCGTATTTTTTTCAACTTCAAATTAGATCAGCGGATGAACCAATGACAACTTTTTACAAATGTGTGAAATGTGGGCATAGATGGAAAGAAAATTAATATTTATTTATACACTTTAATTGGAATTTGTTCCAGTTACGTTTATCGGACATTAATAGATTGGATATATTATTTATTCGAACTTCATTCAATGGAGGCTCTTGTGGTATTGAATCATCCAGTATACTTTGAGAACCATAACTTGAATCATCGAATTGACAATAATTTCGTAACGCTTGGTGATAGTTTACCATTTCTTTAAATTTTACTTCTTGTCGACCATTTATTATTTTTTCTAATTTGAAATCTCTAGACCATGTCACTTTTGTGGAACTCGATCCTTTGAAAGGTTTTTCATGTGCTCCATGTTTGTTATCAGCCTCTTGAAGACATTGTGAAAATGACCATCGATTTATTGATGAAACTTGACTTTTTACGGATGGAAATCCGTATTTTTTATATCTTTCTTGATCAAAAGGATGTTCATTGCTTGTACAAATATCTCCAAAAACTCTTGCAACAGTAAAACCATCAAGCCAGGAAGATTTTGTTTCAGTACATGGATACACCAGTTTTGGTTCAAACAACGATACAAGCTCTCTCAATTCTTCATAAGAAGAATGTCTTGAAAACATTAGCAATATAGTTGTTGGTAGTAGTTCAGTTCCATTCTTTGGTAATAACCATTGCCTTCCTTTGTAATCATACAACTCGTGACCAGAAGTGGTAGTCTTCAAACGCTTTAATTCTTTTGTTGGTATTTCCAGTACACTTTTTGGTAGAAACTCAATTGAATAGTCAATAACGTTGAAATTTATCAGATGTTTGATTTCAATGGTTATTGGTGCTGATGATATACCACCTATAATGAAATTGGGTCTTTTTTTTAATGATGATATACGAGGAAAGTAAAACTCTCCATTTTTTTCAAGTGTATCTATTAATTTTTGAACATGTCTACTAAACAGAAGTTTTCCATTAAAATAAGTTGAAATTTGAAACCATGCCTCTTCTGAACCGGAAACCGAATCGATAAAGGAAAATTGGATCTCGTTGTCAATAGGGTAAAGTTTTAATAACTCTATTGTTGCTAGTATTCCTTCACTATTGGGCATGATATAGATATATGGTTCCCCACGGTATGAAAATGTTGTATCTAGATAAATCTGATCCAATATTTTGAGTTTTGTTATATATGGAAATAGAAATGGGTTTTTGATCAATGAAGATACCCACCAAGACTCTGCACGTATATCACCAGTTACTAAAACACTTTTAAGTTCATTTTCTAGTAAGAACATAGCTGACCCTGGACAATGATAAGAAGGTATCATTGTAATAGTAACTTTGCTTAAAAAGGTCTCCACCTCAAAGGGAATGTTATATTCCATTACTGTAAAACAAGGAACAACTTGTTGGTATTTATCATCTAGTGTCATTACCTCTTTAGTTAAGGGGGAACAATAAACTCTACCACAAAACGATTTATTTAACAATCCTTGTAAATGATCTTGATGACTGTGTGTTAGTAAATATACCTCTGCTGGAGAGTTAAATCTGTCAACGTATATTCCTGGAAATTCACGAATCTCCCCATGAAATGTGTTTCCCAGCATCTAAAAGAAAATAGAGGTGATTTTTTACATGATAAATTCAACAAAAATATATATATATATATATATAAAGCACATTATATTAAAATACCATAATACTCAACTCGGTTGTATTGGTGGCACAAATTTTCCCATTGTACAATAAATCTATCGCTAATAGGTAACAATAATCTTCCACTGAGACTCAAGCTGTTTACTCTTGCCAAACTTTCAATATAAATTATCCTAGTTGTACATAAACCCAAGAATTTGTAGAAAAATAAAATGTAAGCAACAGGGACACATGTACCTGGTCCATTCAATAAAATAACCTGTGGTCTATGTTTTAGTAATTTAAATGCCGATACAATAAATGAAATTAGTGTGGTAGGGATACTCAGAATATATGATTGACCAACCCTTCTTGCCCTGGGTATTGAAATTTGTTTACCTTGGGTTCTTGCCAATGAAGCGTTATCGCCAGATGAATATATCCAAGTTATGGAAGATGGAGAAATTTTGGAAATTATTCTCATCATTTCTCCTGTATGACCTCCTGAGCCGAGTAAGACAGTAATATTGGGTTCACCAACTAATTTTTGTTTTGATTTGATGGATGGTGCCATCCTCATGGCTGGAAGAATGTATATCAATCTAACTAACACAAGTAATATCGGTAAAAATATAAATGCTACGACTATACAAGCGGCGATTTCGATGTTCATTTTGGGTGAAGTTTGGTCAATTCTATATTTTTGTTTTGTTTTGTTTTGTTTTGTTTTTTTTTTTTTTTTTTTTTTTTTTTTTTTTTTTTTTTTTTTTTTTTTTTTTTTTTTTGGCGTGTATTTTGTTTTTTCTTCTATTTACTTTTCAGTGCCAATTGTTTCATTACTTTTGAAACAACTACACTTAGTTTCTTTTTATCGGAAATTGTACTTGGTAACGGTTTTTGTTTACCATAACATACTCTCATGGAAGAGTTTTCTATTATTAACAATCCAGCGATATTTTTCAGCTCGGGTATTGATTTTGCAAATGATATTGCTGAATCTAGATCTTCAAATACGATGAATCCACAACGACTTTCATGATTGATTGTAATTGATTTTAATTTTCCATATTGAGATGCATGTTTTGATATTAAAGATTGTGGGATATCTGACAGAAATCCAAATATGAAAAAACTTGTCATTTGATATTTAGAATTCAACAGATTTCCAAAAGGTAATTTTTTAACTAATTTGTTAACATCTATTTCTGGTTTAGTCACAGATTGAGTTCTTAATTTTTCTGATAATTTCAATAAAATGTTCTTTGCTCTGTCATCATCAAATGTCTTTTCTAATTTGTCTGCCATAATTGCTTTGACTTCACGATTTGTAGGGTTGGTACCTACTGTTAACGGTTCAAGACCAGCCATTTTTAATGCTGTATCTCTTACATCGGTAGGAATTCCATATGTAATATCAAGTAAACATGATTGACAACAGTGTCTTGCCTTGGCACAAGTTGTACAAATGATTGTTTTTTGTAAATTATTTCCACCTCCCCATCGATATATTGTGAAAGGACGAGTACATTGCAGACATTCAGCTCCATCTGTCTGTTTAATTAATTTGATACGATTATCTTTACCCAAACAATTGGGACATATTGAAAAGGGATTACTCATTGAGAGGAAATAGTTGTGAAAACTAAAAAGAAAAAAATAAAAAAAGTAAAAAATTAAAAAAAAAAAATTAAAAAAAAAAAAAAAAAAATTATGTATTAGTATTACTATTAAGATTAGTATATATATATATATATATCAGTGGGTGTTATTACTATTATTGTTAGTATTATATTGTAAAATTGTTAAAAGAATGTGTTTATCTTATAATCAGTGTTAAAAAGCTCTGATATTTATATTTTTCCACATGAGATTTCAGTTGAAGAAATTCGTTGTTGTTAAATAATCATTCATCATAAAGATAAACATATATACTATATATAAACATACCAATTGTTTGATTAAGGAAGAAGAAAGTGAAAAGTAAAAAAAAAAGAAATGAAAGAAAAAAATTCTCTTCTCTTCTCTTCTCTTCTGTTGTTGTACGGTATCGTTAGTCACGTGATTATGTGTTTATCCTAATTTACAAAATTTTAGGGCAAACAAATTTTCATCATCAACTGTAATTCCCACAATTTGGGCATTGATTTTAGTTTTAATAATAAAATCATATAATATATAATCACGAGGAATATATTCAATACTATCACATTCACGTTGTCTAAATTGTCGAATATATTCAATATCTTTTAATACTTTTTGTTTAACAGAATCAGGTATACTGATTGAAAATTTGGCAAGTAAATTAGTAAAATCAATTTCATTCTTGTAAAAATTATCTCTTTCAAAAGAATAAAGACTAGGTACTTTGATCTCTGCCATTGTAGCATCCAATTTGATGGTTTGAAGAGTATTTCTTTCAATCATTCCAATAACCAATTCATCATAAAATGATCCCAACATTGATTTAGCAACCGTTGGAAATAAATACATTAAATGTGTAGTTGCAACATCGCCACAACCAATGAATTTCGAAAGACATTTGTTTGAATCTAATCTTATGTCCTCATCATCATCAAATAGCCCTCTTTCAAAACAAAGTAATAAACATCCAGCTTGTAAAAACCCACTTTGGTCTCTCTTTAAATATAAAAAAATTGAATTGAATCCTGTTAGTCTAATATCAATTTCATTACTAGGGTCAATAGCATCAATACATTTTTTGTAAAAATCTCTATCGTTACTATCCACAAATCGGGATAAACATTCAAACGATGGGGCTTCTATTGGTGTGATATCCTTCATTGTAGAATACAATTTCATTGCCTTATTTTTCGTGTATTGAAAATCGTGGGACAATATAAATTTCTTGATCAAACAAGCGTCAGATGTATACTCTAATGCTGTATTATGAAGATTGTTATAGTCGGATTTTAATGACCAAATAATATAATCAATATGATTATCATTGTTTAGTAAAAAAATAAGAAATGATTGAAGAAATAATTGTTTTCCACCATCCAACTCCTTTGTGCTAACAAGTTGATAAAAATATGGCTTAAGTTTTGTTGTGTCTTTGTATCCAATTCTATCAAGAAGTTCAATATATTCTTTAGCAATAAAATAATTTCCAAAAGCGAGATGCATATAATCCTCAACAGGAAATTTCTGAGAGCTATATTTCAAACAAAATAACGCCCCTTGTAATGTGTTGAAATCTTTTGTATCTAATGCTGTTGTGATAAAAGTTTTAAATTCTTCTGGTGACAATATAGAGGCTGTAACTTTAGCAGCCTTTTCACGTACTTTCCATGACTTTCTCAGAATTAATTTCAGTACTGAATTTTTTAAATCCAAGGAACAATCTGTAAATTCCAATTGTTCCAACATTATTAAAATTGGATACACAATCTGGTCTTCATTATCATTTAAGTATTTAATAAAAATTTTTTCAATATTCTTAAATCTTGCAAAAAATCTTTTTGAACTCTTTGAACTAAACATCTTTTTTTGCAAATTTCCAAACAACATTAATGCACAATTTCGAATTGACCAATTAAATGAATTAAAATGTTTTAGTGCTAGTAATAAAGCTCTTTCCATATAAGGAGAACTTTCACCAGTCAATTGACTTTCTTTAAACAATTGTCCCAATGTGTTGAATGCATGTACTTGAGGTAAATCTTGTTTTGATTCCGATTGATACGGCAAGTTTGCAGTTTCAAATAAACTTTCAAATGTGTACTCAATTATTGATTTGTCTTTTGTTGCAATAAGCATGGCTGGAATGACGTAAAGTAAACCACCTGATCTTCTAGTTACTAATTGTTTTTCACTTTTGATATGCTGGAGTTCTTGTTTAATTTGAGAAGATAATTGGTCACTATCTAGTAATTTGGCCATGCTAATTAAAATAGGATACAGCGAAGAAATGGCAGCTCTGAATTTGATTCTATGCAATTGATCAACTACTAGGAGAAAATATGCAATAACGTTGAGTGGTTTTAACGCAAGAAATAATTCATTAGCACTTTGCAATACCTTCCAGGAATAATTCACAACTTCCTTTGATTTAACAAAATCGCGTTCGTCGGAATAAGCAATTCTTTCTGTTGATAAAACTTCAGTCATCTTTATTGTTGCATTTCTGGCTGCTAGTAACTGACGTTCATAATCACCACAAACTCCCAATTTATTTGTCATTGTAGCTAAAGCCATTAAATATCCATGTTCTCCACTATCCTTACCTAAGCCTTGATACAATTTTTCCATCAAGTAATCAATATTTCCTATTTTTTTATAATATACCGCCAAAAAGGTCACTGCCAACGCTGCTCCTTCACTTTCTCTTCCAGATAATCGAGGTAAAATTTCAAACGTCTTTTTTACGAGGGGATCAACATCAAAATTCAAATTATCACACATTAACAATAAATCAAGACTCAACTCTCTTATCAATTTATAATTTGAAAATAAATTATCAATTAGAATTGTTATTAACTCCTTTTCAAATACTTTTTCTGTTTTCTTAATTTGTTTGACTATGGTGAGAGCTCCAACTTTTTGTTGAAAGTTGTTTTGAGGCTCCAAATGATGGAAAAGTAATTTCTTAAGTCTTGGTAAGTAGTTTCGGCGGCTCTCTCCATTGAGCTTTCCAATAAACAGGTGCATGAGACTGAGAAACTTGTCTTGTTGAGTTTCGTTCAAGTTGATTTCCATAATGTGGTTTTCTTCGATAATGTCAAATACATATTTTGTGGGTTTTCCAATGAGCAATTGCAACGCATCCACTCGAATAATTGGGTCAGAATGAACGAGACATTGTAACAACTGCTTCTGGTTAATTTCCAATGTTGTGAGTTTCATTCTTTGTCCCATATTAAGGATACTAACAAGTAATTTCAAATCTTCACAATCTGTAACTAATAATTGAAATGCTTTTGGATCGATTCTGAGTAAACCGGGAAGTAAGTGAGTGATAAGGGGTGTTCTCATTTTATCATCATTCAAGTCAATTAGACTAATCCAGGACTCATACCATATCTTTGTATTTTGCACATCTTTGAATAATAAAATTATGGTTTTGCTAATTGCATTTCCCAAATCATTATTAAACTTTGCCATCGCTCTTTTTGGATAATCAGGGTATTTTGAAAGAAAATCTTGGGGTGAAACTCTACGTAATAGTCTCTCTAATAATACAAAAATATTTTTAGTTAATGGTTGTTGCATTAGCATATCTATCCAAACTGGTATATCTATATTGAATGATAATAGCTTGTCAACAATTGCGTTCAATGAATTTTGTAATGGCGCATATTTGGTAGTAGAATGGGTCAACACATAATCAAATATGTGATTTGCTTGATTGAACTCTTGAGAAAACAGACGGTATCTTAATAAACAAATCGCTAAAGTATCATTGAGTAGTACTCTTTCCTTATCAGTTGCTTCTTTAGGCAAATACGAAACCAACCACTCCAAATGGGTTGTTATATCATTCTCTACAGGTGGCTTTGTCTCAATTAAGGATTTTTTCACCAGTGTAAGATCCAAAGTATTCATGATGGAGTGGAAAAAAAAAAAAAAAAAAAAAAAAAAAAAAAAAAAAAGAAGGAAAGAAAGAAAGAAAGAACTTCTAAATCAATTACACCACCATCCTAACATATCCTTTCACTCGTTTACAATGACAAATATCCAGAAAAAACAAGATTCATATGGTAAAGTATACGGAATGTACTACTTTCATTTCCCATTCATTATGCTCACTACAACCGAGACAGTATTGCTTCATACTTTTCTATTATTATTTACATTGCTAGTTGCTTATGGGGTGTATGCATCTTTGCCTTCAAGTATTATGTTTTCGATATCAAGAGCTTATTATTATGTTTTTGGAAGAGATATTGGAGTTGATGGGTATAAGTGAATTAGTTTTATATGTCTACAGGTTAATATATATAATGTCAGAAAATGGAACAGAATGAACAGATTAATATCCAAAGCAGACTAGATTATCTAAGAATAGATTTCCTAAAAATAGGTTTCCCAAAGAAGTAG
The DNA here is from genome assembly GCA_030582575.1 of Candida buenavistaensis. Classification (NCBI taxonomy): domain Eukaryota; kingdom Fungi; phylum Ascomycota; class Pichiomycetes; order Serinales; family Debaryomycetaceae; genus Candida; species Candida buenavistaensis. The sequence continues at coordinate 11,121 of JAKTXM010000160.1, read as the reverse complement.
CCGAACCAAGTTGACAGCCAAAATCTGTTGCCAAAAAAAATTTTTAAAAAAAAAAAAAAAAAAAAAAAAAAAAAAAAAATTCAACTGACGCGTACCATAGTATACAATGAATGTCAAGCCTAATGCGCCATTCAGACCACCTAGGTTGATGAAAAGTGATGGGACATTGTCTCGAGTAAAGAGACCTGCTCCTTCTCCTGCTTCAAGGGCTTCAATACCACAAAAAAGACTTTCACAAGATAGTGAAAAGTATGTGATTCAATGGAGAAAGAAAACTACAAAAAAAAATAAAACTTGGGATGGTGATGGATACGCTATTATTACGCGTCATGAAAATGGATACTTCATATCAATCAAAAACAATGATGGTAAACCAATGGGGAAGAGAGAATTTAAGAAAACTCCAAATTTTGAAGAAATCATTGATATGGGAAGTTGCGAAATTCAATTCGATGAAAAAGTGGATCTCGCTGCAAATAGTGTTTCTAAAGCACCTTTGAGAATGACACCAAAAGTGACACCACCAAAAATACAGTTCAAGAAAGTGGCGCCTCCAGAATATAGACAACAATCAACATTGCGAAAACCATTATATGATGATTGTCCCAATGCAATTGCTTTGACTCCTCCTAAAGGTGAACATGTTAAAGTCAACATTGACCCACAGTTAGCTACCAATTTACGACCCCATCAAATTGAAGGCGTTAAGTTCTTGTATGAATGTTTGATGGGCTATCGTGATTTTAATGGCAATGGATGTTTGTTAGCAGATGAGATGGGATTGGGTAAAACATTAATGACAATTACCACCATATGGACAATGCTTAAACAGAACCCATTTATTGGTCAAAAGGGTCTGATAGTTAACAAAATCCTTATTGTTTGTCCTGTGACTCTCATTTCAAATTGGAAGCAAGAGTTTAAAAAATGGTTGGGGAATAAATTGAATGTACTTACTTTGGTTACCTCAACAGATGAAAAATGGGCAATAATTAATTTTGGTAAATTGAATATTTACCAGGTGTTGATTATAAACTATGAGAAAGTGACTGCGCATTTTGAAGAATTATCAACTATCAAATTTGATTTGATGGTTTGTGATGAAGGACATCGTTTAAAAAATAGTACCAATAAAGTATTGAATAATTTAATAAAGTTGAACGTTTCAAAGAAAATTATCTTGACGGGTACTCCAATTCAAAATGAATTGGTTGAATTTCATACATTGATTTCATTTTTAAATCCTAGTGTACTCCCAGAGTTGAAAGTATTTCAACGTGATTTTATTAACCCGATTTCCAGGGCACGAGATGTTAATTGTTTTAATCCAGAGGTGAAAAAACGTGGTGAAGATATTTCACAACAATTGATTCAACTAACACTGAAGTTTATCCTCCGAAGAACTCAATCGATTTTATCGAATTACTTGACTAAAAAAACTGATATTTTGTTATTTGTTCCCCCGACCCCGTTGCAAGTAAAATTATTTGAGTATATAAATACTTTGGAACTGCATGACCCATTTACAAAAATTAATCTATTCAAGAAAATATGTAACTCACCTTCCTTATTGGCTAATGATGAAAGAATGGAAAGGTTTACTCTTGAAAAGGCTTCTGGTAAAATAAACTTATTAATTCCATTGTTGATAGAAATTATTGCCCAAAATGAAAAGGTTGTTTTGGTTTCCAATTACACAAAAACATTAGATATGTTAGAAACCGTCTTGAAAAAGATTCCCAAATTAACATTTTCAAGACTAGATGGGTCTACTGCTAATAATATTCGAAACAAAATAGTCAATCAATTTAACAATAATCCAAGTATTAATGTGTTTTTGTTATCCTCTAAAGCAGGTGGTATGGGTATCAATTTGGTAGGTGCTTCGAGATTGATTTTATTTGATAACGACTGGAACCCAGCGATTGATTTACAATCAATGTCTAGAATCCATCGAGATGGTCAAAAAAAGCCATGTTATATATATAGAATGTTTACAACTGGTTGTATTGATGAAAAGATTTTTCAACGTCAATTAGTCAAGAATAAACTTAGTTCAAAGTTTTTGGATAATGATTCAGGAAAGTCTGATATTTTTGACACGGAAGATTTGAAAAATATTTTTGAGGTAGATAAACTGACTATTTCAAATACTCACGACTTGTTAGAATGTCCATGTAATGGAGATGGTTCGAGTCAACTGAATAGTATACCAGAAGAAGTGCCATTTGTGACAGAAGCTTGGGTATCAGCTTTAGATCTTCAAAAAATGGTGGGTGATAATGAAAATTTATTGAAAAGAACCGCAGTTAAAGCTGCGTTAAATGATTACAAGCACTACATTCCTACAAAAAATGTTGATTTTGATAATGTATTGCGTCAACTCATCAACCATTTTGAAGAAAAGGTACCTATTACGTTTATAATGAGTAAATAAATTTATTTCATTCTAGCTTCGGCTGCTCTAGCTCTTTGTTCTCTCATTAATCTCATTTTTTGTTGATCACTAAGTCCACTCAATTCATCATGGCCCCCCAACCTTGCTGTGGAAGAAAATGTAGGTTTTTTCAATTCTATTTCTGTTTTCTTATCCAACTCTTTTTGTATCAATTTTTGCTTTTCTAATCTTTCTTGTTCATTTTTCGTTTCTTCTTCTTTTTCAATTTCTTCTTTACTCCTTGGTGGACCCACCTTTGCTAATTGCCAATCACAATAATTTTCTCCCAATTTATGTCTTACTATTTGCAATACCTTTCTTGAATTAGAATCCGCCACCTCCGCAGGAGTTCTATCAGCACTATTTACAACATTTGGAGATGCCTTGAGATTAACCAACAATACTTGAACCATATGAGTGAGTCCATTTGCAGCTGCATAGTGTAACATTGTAGGTGTATGGCTGTTATTTAAATTAAATTCATCAACGTTAATGTTATTCTGTTTTATAAAATTAATTAATTTTGGAGCTTTTTGTTTCTTGAGCAAATTAATTGCTTCACTAATTATTGGGTCTGATTTGGGTTCTTGTTTTTCAACTTTTGGAATTACTTTCTTCTCCACTTCCTTTTTTTTAAAAACTTTAGGCATATCAACAATATGCAAATAAGTCAATTCAACCCATGCTCTTTTCAATTCAGATGTTGTTGCCCTCTTTGTGGTAAATGGGAAGCTTCTTAATCTTGGATCATTGTTTTCAAAAACCCCATCGACCAAAATTTTCCTATTTGCACCATTAGCACGAATGTATATTGCTGAACACTCATTAAGCTGTTGTTTCCAAACTTGTAATAACTCTCTAATTTCCTGTGCTAACGCTTGTTCATTGTATCTTCTAATACTTGACCCAGCTGAATTTGCCTTACCATGGGCATTATCACTCGCACTTTGAGATCCCCCTTGTTTTCTTCTTGTTGTATATCTATGAAATGTTTTGGAAACCAAAATATCCACTTGCTGCTCTTGAATTGGAATTTTCGTGATTGCATTTCCATGTATATTTTTTTGCGCATGGGATACAATTGCCCCAGCAAAATGACCGCCACCAATCATAAATAATGCAGATTTACCAGGTTGAAGACTGTCCAAAGGATTTTCATTTGAAACCACAGCTTTGTACAAACCAAATGCTTTATCTGAGAGTAAACTCGATTTAAATAGTATAAATGGAGATTTGGTATTAAGATGACTAACCACCGATCCATCTTCTTCCTCATTGATATCCAATTTTTCTATCAAAGTTTGTACTTTGTCATCTTCATCTTCAGATCCAGATAAACTTTCAATCGATTCCTCTTCAAGAAGCCTATCAAATTCTTCTTCTGTAACTGGTGGCAATTCATTGAGTTGTCTTTTCAAATTGTATCTATGCAAATCAGATTTATAATACTCGACCGAATGAGTTTGTTTTGGTTGTGTAATTGGTTCGGGTGTCTCGTCAATACTAACATTTTCAAACGTTTGAGAATCAAAGTATAAAAGTTCAAGGGAATTTTTGACTTTTTCAGGGAGATTATAAATGTAAAAATTATTCATGGATGGTGACTCAATATACTCCGTTTGTAGAGCTGAAAATTGACTAAAATTATTTAATTTTTTTTTTTTTCTTATTATTATTATTATTATTATTATTCACGTGACAATTTCATATTGGTAGCCCACATTTCTGACTACAACCAATTACTAACAAAGTCTTTTCTTTACACCAAATCTCACTTGTATCTCATAGTATTTAATGTTGGAAGCTAAATTTTGCTAGATATGGTGTTGTTCGTATGTTCTAGTTTCGTAAGTGCAGATATGCTAGGTAAAAAATAATACATCAATTTTTAGATTTAACAAATAAGAAAAAAACTCATTCTTAAGATGACCCTTTACTACAACTATACTTTGAGTAAAGATGTATTATACTAGCCCTTCCCCCCCCCCTCTTCTTTTTTTTCCCAAATCAATTCTAGCCTTTGTATCTTATTCTTATTACTATTATTATTTATTAATAACTTCCTGGCAGAATCTTACAAATCTTTCTATAGAATTCCTAGTTAGCAATTACATAATGTTTCTAAATTTACTATTTATTAGAATAACTTTTTTAGTCATGAGATTATAGTGTAACTTCTCAACAACTGTGGGTAGATCTTATAGCCCAAAATTTACTAAAGTTAAAGTTTAGGCTATCATGTTTTGTACGTTGTTTACTTAAAGGTCATTACCCAATTATTCTTAATCCCTTATACTTCCTAACCCCCTTCTTCTCTTTCTATCTTTGTCTCTATCTCTATCTCAATCTTTCCCCTCTCAGAAAAAGTTTTAAAATTAAAATTTACGTAAATTGGGTCTAATTTGAACAGCAGATGCGGCAGCTTTATCAGTCTAGATAAAATATTTCGTGGCTCCTGTGAATTTAACTTTTGCAACAATAACTTGTTTTCATAACAGATACTTCCTAATTCAGAATCAAAAAAAAAAAAATGAATAATCTCTACAACATTGTTTCCATACTTCTTGTTCCCATAGTGGGGAAAAGTGGGTTTTACGAAAACCTTAAAATCTTCAATAAACTTTTTTTTCTCAAGTTTTCTTGTTTTCTTGTTTCCTTAAATTTGGGTTTTCCGTCGACTAGAGAAGAAATTATGTAATCCCTGTAGAAGAAAAAGTTTATTTCCAAACCCACTCTACCTTCTACCTTCTACCCTCTACTAATAAATGGGCTCAAATTAACCACTATGGATAGATGAAATTGACACACGGTTGAGTGGCTTTTTTTTTTTCAACGGTTGTGAAGTATCGCGGTTCTTCTCGAAGTTGAAACTCCTGAGAGTCAACAGAATAACCTTTTATAGTGCCATTATTATCTAAACGGGGAAATTCCCAGAAGGGAAACACTATTTTAAGTTTTGGTTTATTATTGCTTGATGCAATTTTATTGAAAGTAATTTGCGTAACGCAGAAAATAAAAAATTGGGATTTTTCATTCAACTCCATTGTCGTTACGCTAGTACCCCTCTATAACTTAATAAGGAAATAATTATTATACCACGATTTGGATGCCTAAAACACTTTAAAAGTTTAAAAGTTTAAACATTTAAACATTTAAAAAATTTTGAACCCTACATTGTTTGCAGCTGAAAAGAACGAGAGAATGAAAAAAATACAAAAAAAAAAAAAAAAAAAAAAAAAAAAAAATCTTGTTTTGAATTACCAATTGGACTTGATTGTCTAAAGTTTAAACAAAAATGGTTTAGTTCTTTTATTTGTATTTTTTTAGCTCCTTTTTAGCTCCTTTGTATGAACTTTACTAGTGGGAAACTCTTTGGTATAAATAATGCTTATCTTTCCTTCTACATATCTCTTACTTAAATTAATTATAATTTTTACCCTACGACAATTCCAAGATGCTCATGGTAAATATTCTTCTTTTACCCCTTCTTTTTTTCAATGCAATTGCTGCTATTGATATTACGCAAAATACTGTTAGTGTTGGTACTATTTCCATTGCTGTTGGAGCCATTAACATACATGATGGTGTATACTGGTCTATAATTGATAATGCTGTGAGTGCTATAGTAGGTGGACTTAATGTTGGAACTGGATCCGGCTTTTATATATCCGGTAGGTCACCTCTCATTGGTTTGGATGTTACTATGTTGGGTGTTTTGGATGATATTACAAACAAAGGTGTAGTTAGTTTCAATGCTTTAAATGCCATACTACCAAGTCTTTACACTTTGGAAGGTGCAAGCTTTGAAAATAATGGTGAGTTTTATTTGGGTACCGCTGGTTTATTAACTGATGTTGTACTGATTACCAGTTTAAGTTTTGTAAACAACGGTTTACTTGTGCTCTCGCAAAAAGCACCAAGTTCAAATTTTGCGTTATTGGGTTTTGCAACAGGAAGAATTACTAATGATGGTAACATCTGTCTTTATTCTACTGGGTATCAAGTTTTAACTGGTATTGATGGCTCTGGTATTATTTCTTTACATTCTGACTCAACTTTGTACATCCCAAGTGCATTGTTAGGAATTGATGAAAACCAGACTATTTATTTGACTGATTCGCAATCATCTATTGTTGTCTTGCCCCTTGCTACACCAGGTACATTAAATGTAGTTGGATTTGGTAATGGTAATAAAGTAGGACTTAATCTTCCTTTGTTACTGTTACCTATACTTGGAAATGGACCTTGGAGTTATGATGGAAATCTGGGAATTTTAACTTTAAGGGGTTTAGGTCTTGGATTGGTTTCTCAAAGATTTCATATCGGTACTGGTTATGATGAATCATTGTTTGAAATTGTTAGTGATGGCGGTGCTGGTATTCCAACATTATTAGGAAGTGTTCAATATAATGGTGCAGTGCCAGACCCATCAGTTCCATCAAATTATAACTGTAAAAATCTTCCACCATATCCAGAAGAAAACAGTTCATCTTCAATTGAGTCTAGCTCAACTATTGAATCTAGCTCCACAATATCATCTGATTCTTCTGCTTCTGCTACAAGTGAATCTACTGAATCATCTGTTTCATCTACTGAATCTTCTACTGAATCATCTGTGTCATCTACTGAATCATCTGAATCTTCTGTTTCATCTACTGAATCATCTACTGAATCATCTGTGTCATCTACTGAATCTTCTGAATCTTCTGTTTCATCTACAGAATCTTCTGTTTCATCTACTGAATCATCGGTATCATCTACCGAATCATCTATTGAATCATCTATTGAATCATCTATTGAATCATCTACTGAATCATCGGTATCATCTACTGAATCTTCTACTGAATCTTCTGTTTCATCTACTGAATCATCTGAATCATCTGAATCATCTGAATCATCTACAGAATCTTCTGTTTCATCTACTGAATCATCGGTATCATCTACTGAATCTTCTACTGAATCATCTGTGTCATCTACTGAATCATCTGTGTCATCTACTGAATCTTCTGTTTCATCTACTGAATCATCGGTATCATCTACCGAATCTTCTGTTTCATCTACTGAATCTTCTACAGAATCTTCTGTTTCATCTACTGAATCATCTACCGAGTCATCTACTGAATCATCTACTGAATCATCTACTGAATCATCTACCGAGTCATCTACTGTTTCATCTACTGAATCATCGGTATCATCTACTGAATCTTCTGTTTCTTCTACTGAATTTTCTGAATCTTCTGAATCTAGTGATATTTCATCTAGTTCATTAACTGGATCTTCTGAAACATCTTACTCATTGAGTATTTCATTAACTGGATCTGGTGAACCAACTGATATATCATCTAGTTCATCAACCTCTGACGATTCTACTAATACCGGTGCTACCAATACTGGTGGTTCATCTGATTCTACTAATACCGGTGCTACCAATACTGGTGGTTCATCTGATTCTACTAATACCGGTGCTACCAATACTGGTGGTTCATCTGATTCTACTAATACTGGTAATGGTAACCCTACTAATACTGGTAACGGTAACCCTACTAATACTGGTAACGGTAACCCTACTAATACTGGTAACGGTAACCCTACTAATACTGGTAATGGTAACCCAACTAATACTGGTAACGGTAACCCTACTAATACCGGTAACGGTAACCCTACTAATACCGGTAACGGTAACCCTACTAATACCGGTAACGGTAACCCTACTAATACCGGTAACGGTAACCCAACTAATACTGGAACTATCAATGGTAACGGTCCATCAACTTCTTCAACAGCCACTGGTGGTTCTGGTTCTGGCTCTGGAAGTGGCTCTGGTTCTGGTACTGGTTCTGGAAGTGGCTCTGAAAGTGGCTCTGGCTCTGGCTCTGGTAGTAGTTCTGGTACTTCTGGCTCTGGTTCTGGTTCTGGCTCTGGAAGTGGCTCTGGTTCTGGTACTGGTTCTGGAAGTGGCTCTGAAAGTGGCTCTGGCTCTGGCTCTGGTAGTAGTTCTGGTACTTCTGGCTCTGGCTCTGGTACTGGTTCTGGAAGTGGCTCTGGTTCTGGCTCTGGCTCTGGAAGTGGCTCTGGTACTTCTGGCTCTGGAAGTGGCTCTGGCTCTGGCTCTGGAAGTGGCTCTGGTTCTGGCTCCGGTTCTGGAAGTGGCTCTGGAAGTGGTTTCACCACTTCTTCAATTGGTCAATCAGGTTCAACTGGGTCACCAGGAGTTGTTCAAGCTAGTTCTGCTTCTAATTTGGTCATTCCAGTCAATTTGTTGTTGATTTGTTTGTTATCAATCATGTTCATGTGATATCCCCGCCTTTTTCTTTTGTTTCTATTCGTTTTTTTTCGGTGTTACTTTTGTTTTAATAAAGTTACAAACTATGTATATTATTTTATTTTATTTTTCGTATAAATATGTTAGAGTAGGTTTTAATTTATAATGTTGATTAAAAAAAAAAAAAAAAAAATACAGACAATAATATGGCACGTGATCAAGTTTGATTCTTTTTATTTTATTTTTTGCAACAATCTAATTTTTATAATTTAAATATTCCATTTTATTTTATTTTATTTTATTTTATTTTATTTTATTTTATTTTATTTTTTTACAATTTATTTTATTTTATTTTTTTTTTTTACAATTTAAACTTCGCCTCGTTTGCTTTCTTCATCCTGCATTCGCGACAACTAAACCCACCTTTCTCCACATTTCTTTTAAGATATATGTATATATATATATATATACTCAATTATTTCTTCATACTTCTTCCCTACAGAAATACTATATTATAATATAATTTCTTCAATGAATTGAGGGAGGAGGAGGCGGAGGGAGACATTTATTAATCTTGTGTGTAAATACTGTTGGTTGTTAATTTTATAGGAGAGTAGATAGCTAACCTGTAAAAATAAATAGGGGAAATTACGGTTTACATTATTGATTAAAAAAAAAAAAAAAGTATTTGTGATGTAGCAACACCATTTTTTTTTTTTTTTTTTTTTTTTTTTTTGATTCTACATGAAAGTAGTACCACCTTGTAGTGTATATAGTGTATGTGATGTATATAATGTATATAGTGTATATAATGTATAATAGATAGTATATATACTATAGTATAGTGTATAATCTAATTTTGTTTAATATTTAAAATTGATAATTTTGGTTGTATTGTTTTTTGGTTTGTGTTGGATACGGTTGTTGTTGTTGTTGTTGTTTTTTTTTTTTTTATTATTTTATTTTATTTTGCTGCTGCTGCTGTTGCTGCTGCTGCTGCTGCTGCTGCTGTTATTTGACATTGCCTTGTTTTCGTCATGTATAAAATAAAAGATAAAAGAATGGTGAAATGTCGTATTGGACATTTTTTCTAATAAAAAACAAAAGAAAAAAGAAAAAAGAAAAAGAAAAAGAAAAAGAAATAGGAGTTGGTTTCCTTGGAGTCTCTTCTTTGAATAAACAAATTTTAATATTCTCTTTTCTACAACCACACTCAACCCATACTCAACCACTTCATATACATATACATATACATATACATATACATATATATATATATATATATATATATATACACACACATACACATACACATACACATACACGTCTAAATGAGAAAGGAATTGAAATATATGATATGGGGTCATATAGCCCTAGTGATATATTTACTATATTTATCTTTTGATTTACTATCTTTATTGAATGATGATATATTTAGTGATGCTTTATTAGATTTTGAAATCAATCCTTCAAGTGCATCAAAATTAAATAAACCAGCTATAATCCCAAAAATAATTCATCAAACTTATAAAACAACTGATGTTCCCGACATTTGGAAACCAGGTCAACAAGCTTGTATAGATTTACATCCTGATTATCAATACATTTTATGGACCGATGATATGGCTCGAGAATTTATTAATAAAGAATTTAATTGGTTTTTAGATATTTGGGATAATTATAAATATCCTATCCAAAGAGCAGATGCAATTAGATATTTTGCTTTATATTATTATGGTGGTATTTATATTGATTTGGATGATGGTTGTAATCGTAAATTGGATCCTTTATTAACTGTACCTGCTTTTGTTCGAAAAACAATTCCAACAGGTATATCAAATGATGTTATGGGTAGTGTACCAAATCATCCTTTCTTTTCAAAAGTAATTCAATGTTTAGAAAAATATCAACGAAGTTGGATTGTACCTTATATTACAATCATGATGTCAACTGGTCCTTTATTTTTATCGGTAATGTGGAAACAATATAAACGTTGGGGTGTTCCTGAAGCTGGTAAAGTCAGAATATTAATGCCAGACCATTATAAAGGTACAAAACATTCATATTTTGCCATTGCTTCTGGTTCATCTTGGCATATGGGTGATGCAAATTTTATTAAAGGTTTAGGTGATCATTTAGTTTTAGCAGTAATTGGTGGATTTTGTCTTGGACTTTTAATATTAGCTATAGAATATTTATTTTATTGTTGGTTAACTTCAAATTTATTAAAAAAAATTATTAATAAAATTAGTGGTGTAATTTGGTGGATAACAATGGGTTTTTTAAGATTTTTTCATTTAGATAAATTTTTATCTAAAAATGATTATCAAGAATTACCAATTCATAAATCTAATAATGTTTTTAAAATTTTTGAACATCAAAATTTTATTAAAAGAAGAAATAGAAAAGATTCAAATTTACC
>JAKTXM010000159.1:0-17648 GCA_030582575.1 Candida buenavistaensis | reverse complement strand
GGTAAAAAATAAACTTGACAGTTACTTCCGCTTCTGATCCTTATATTGTTAACTTTTTTTTTTTTGTTTGTCATTATTTGGTTTGAAATTCTTGCAATAATAGCAAACAAACAAGAAATCAGTTATTTATGTAATTCAATAAGACATACATACATACATAAATAACCTAACTTATTTTATCTTTCCTTATATCATCCCCACCGTTATTTCCTAACTTCCCATAGTTTAGTTTTGTTTTTAATTTCATAAATCAAATTTGCAATAAAATTTTCGTGCAATCGAACCGAAAAAAAAAAAAAAAAAATTTGTAAACTAGCAGAGATTTATCCAACCGAGAGTAAAAAGAAAAATTTAGTGGCGACGACAAACAACAACGAAAATCTCGTTCTCTCTCTTACTCGACATCATTAAAATTATATAAGATATAACAATGAACGGAATTTCAGTGGATATCAATCATTTGAAAAAGGGTGAAGTCAATTTAGGTACTTCAATTATGGCTGTTAATTTTAAAGATGGGGTAATATTAGGAGCAGATTCACGTACCACCACAGGTACTTATATTGCAAATAGAGTAACTGACAAATTAACTCAAGTTCACGATACCATATATTGTTGTCGTTCTGGATCAGCCGCAGATACACAAGCTGTCACCGATATGGTTAAATACTATTTACAAATCTATTCTTCACAATTGCCACCGGGTGAGACTCCTACAACCAACATTGCTGCCAATGTTTTCCAAGAGATTTGTTATAATAACAAAGACAATTTAACAGCCGGGATCATTTGTGCAGGGTACGATAAAAAAAATGGCGGGTCGGTTTATTCCATCCCAATAGGTGGATCAATTCATAAACAAAATTATGCCATTGCAGGATCGGGATCATCTTATATTTATGGTTGGTGTGATGAGAATTTCAAACCAAGCATGGAACAAGAAGATTGTGTTGAGTTTGTGAAAACTGCTTTATCTCAAGCAATTAAATGGGACGGTTCATCTGGTGGTCTTATTCGAATGGTTATTTTAACTAATAATGGAGTGGAAAGAAGAGTTGTTTATTTGAATGAATAAAGAGTGGGTTGAGTTTAAAGCTATATATATATATCTAATATATATATAAAGTATACTATATAATTTTTTTTTTTCTTCTTCTTCTTCATGTTTCAAAATCAGAGATCACCTGAGATTGAGAAGAAATTAAACACCTTTATCCAATTAGTTCAATGAGTATTAAAGGAGGAGGGGAACAGTTTGGTCTTTTTTTTTTTGACTAAATACTTTACCATTCTCTAATCGTCGGAAAACTAACCCTAATATTCTTTTGAGCATACATTCTGACTTCGCAATACTTGATAACTGTCATTATCTTTCCCCTCCCCATATTCCCTCCCTTGGCACTCACACAAGTTTTTTTTTTTTTTTTTTTTTGATTAACATCTCAATAAAATTAAAAAATAAGTATTCACAACAGTGTTCCAAATGAGTCCGTAGGTGTAGGTGTGGGTGTGGGTGTGGGTTTGGTTGTGTAGAGGGAAAACAAAAATTTCTTTTACTCTTTCAAATGTCATATTATATGTTCAAATGAGCTGACGTCATATGATATTTCCAGACAGATAGACAGACCCCAAGATAATACTGATAAGAAACTAGTGAGTGAGTGAGTCAACTTTATTTTGAACCATTTTTGGAAAACAAAAAAGAATAGAAAACTCAACCAGAGTCAATTTAGGTAACAGAGTCGAGTCCTATTCCGGTCAAGTCACACATAACCAACGGTCAAATGCGTGAGGGGTAAAATAACGAAAACGAAAAAAAAAAAAAAAAAAAAAAAAAAAAAAAAAAAAAACAAAACCTTGAATTTCCAAGTTCTGTAGTCTCTTCTAAATCCTTATTACATTTTAATAATACTGCAATTAGATTGGATAGAAGATACGATACAAAATACTGGCTGAATTGTGCAAGTCTTTTTGATTTTTTATTTTTTATTCTTTTTTTTTTGTGCGTGTTAGGATGTGGAAGTCCTATCTGGCTGGTTTTGTGTATATATATATATATTTTTAAGGGGTGGGGGAGTTCTCGTATTTTGTGGGGTAACAAAAATTTTCCTCATGTATTAGAAACATGTCTAGAGATTAACAAACGAACAAAAACAAAATGTAACTTAACCCCCCCCCCAGACACGGATAACGATATCCAAAAAAAAATTTATCAACTAATATCTTTCTTTTTTTTTATTTTATTTTTCTTGTCATGAGGCATTATTTTCTTTTTACTTCAGTCATGGTGATTACAAGGAGTATTGTCAAAGGACGGAGGAGGAGGAGGGGATTGAATAAGATTTAACACTTCAAACTAAACCAGTGGCTCAACTGGCTCAACATATCTAGGATAACCGAGAACTCTCTAGAAACAATTGACAAAGGATTCAGAGAGGAAGTTCCAAACAAAAGAAAAAGAATAATAATAATGAATGATGTTATCTCATCTCAACAGTATACTCTTTTCAGTTGCATTTACAAATAATTTTATTTGTTGAAACGGGGAAACGGCTGTGGAAGGGGGTTGATAATGAAGTTATTTTCTTGTGTCCACGGCATTTTTGTATTTTCGTATTTTTTTTTTTATATATTTTTTCCAAGATCCAGAAATGACACAAAAGCGCAATATGTATGAATCTGGTTGGTTTGTATTCAAAAAAATAAAAAAAAAATAAAAAATAAATCTTGGATCCGATTGAAAATAACAACTATATAATCAATTGTTTATTTTCGATTTTAGAAATAACAATCTACAAAAATTAATACCACAAATATACTAGGTGATATTTAAATTTTTTTTTTTTTTTTTTTATTTTATTTTTATTTTTGGAACATTCAATAACTAATGGTTCAAAAGGAATTAGACTACATTAGATCCAATGAAGCTGCAGGATCCAGCGACAAAGAGGGGGGGATTATGGTTGATATTGTTCCACAAGAGAGCACACCACCAAAGAAAGGGTTTGCAAAGTTTATCGATGGGTTCAAACGTGTTGATGCTGAAGAACTAGGCATTGATCCAAATTTATCCGACGCAGAGAAGATTGCCATCATGACTGCAAACTCACCATTGTCCCGTTCATTGAAGAATCGTCACTTGCAAATGATTGCTATTGGTGGATCAATTGGGACCGGTCTTTTCATCGGAAGTGGGAAAGGGCTTAGAACAGGAGGAAGTGCAGGTTTGTTGCTTGCTTATATTCTTATTGGTACAATGATTTATTGTACCGTCATGTCACTTGGTGAATTAGCTGTGACTTTCCCAGTTTCAGGTGCTTTTGTAACTTATAATAGTCGTTTTATTGATCCAAGTTGGGGTTTTGCAATGGCTTGGAATTACGCTATGCAATGGATGGCCATTTTGCCCTTGGAATTGGTAGCGGCTTCCATGACCATCAAGTATTGGGATCCCAATACAAATCCTGCTGCTTATGTTGCTGCTTTTTTTTTTCTTATTGTTGCAATTAACTTTTTTGGAGTTCGTGGATATGGTGAAGCCGAGTTTGTATTTAGTGCTGTCAAGGTTCTTGCTGTTTTAGGATTCATAATCTTGGGTATTGTTCTTTGTGTTGGTGGTGGGCCTCAAGGTGGTTACATCGGAGGGAAATATTGGTTAATGAATCCCTTTCCAAATGGATTCAAAGGATTATGTACAGTATTTGTGTCAGCTGCTTTTGCGTTTACTGGTACTGAATTGTGTGGATTAGCAAGTGCGGAAACAAAAAATCCAAGAAAGGCGTTACCAAAAGCATGTAAACAAGTGTTTTGGAGAATTACTTTGTTTTACGTCATTTGCTTAACTTTAGTTGGTTTATTAGTTCCATATAATGATCCAAGATTATTAGGAAGTAGTTCAGTTGATGTTAGTGCTTCTCCATTCGTTATTGCAATTATGAATGCTGGTATTGGCGGTCTTCCATCCGTTATGAACGCCGTGATTATGATTGCTGTTTTATCTGTTGGTAATTCCTCTGTTTATGGATCATCTAGAACATTGGCTGCTTTGGCCGCTTCAAACCAAGCCCCAAAGATTTTCGGTTACATTGATAAACAAGGTAGACCTTTAGTTGCTATTATTCTTCAATTGTCTTGTGGATTGTTGTGTTTCCTTGCTGCTACTCCCAAAGAAGGTGAAATTTTCAATTGGTTATTAGCATTATCTGGGTTATCTTCAGTTTTTACATGGGGTTCAATCAATGTTTGTTTACTCAGATTTAGAAGAGCATTACACGTTAAAGGTAGAGACACAAGTGAATTAGCTTTTACTTCGCAAGTTGGTGTTATTGGTGCTTATTGGGGTGCAGCTTTGAATATTGCCATTATAGGTTTACAATTCTGGATTGCTGTTTGGCCATTAGGAGAAAAACCAAATCCCGAAGCTTTCTTTGGTGCGTTCTTGACTGTTCCTGTTGTTTTGGTGCTTTACCTCGGTCATAAATTTTGGACCAGAAATTGGAAGTTGTATATCAGAGCCAAAGATATTGATATTGATACTGGAAGAAGAGATTTGGATTTGGACTTACTCAAACAAGAAATTGCCGAAGAAAAAGCTTATATTGCATCTTTACCAATTTACAAAAGAATTTATCGCTACTGGTGTTGAGTTAATTTAGTTCTTTATATACTTGCTGTTTTTTTTTGTTGTTGTTTTTGATGTTGTTTTTGATGTTGTTTTTATGTATGTGTGTGTTACACCCTTCCTAGTAAATGAGATATGAATTTTAAAAAATTAATGTATTGTTGCAATTTATCCATATTACTTTACGTAGATCCAAAAAAAAAAAAAAAAAAAAAAAAAAAAAAACTGAATAAAATGAACCACCGAAGTTGATTCTGGCAGACCAATACTCATTGCAAATAATTGATCATGTCTAATTTAATTATACTCTTTGTAAAATTATCTTGAATACTCAAAATATTTATACCATTGAAACCAATGGTGTGGTACTTCTTACCAATTATTCGTAACCTAGCCAATGTGTGAATGCAATTATATCTTTCATAACTACTAAATAATTACTAAATTCAAAACCCCTACCAGTTTGATATATCATCAGTTTTATTTGGAAATTTGTAAGTCTGGTTGGGTTGGTAGGTAACTGAGATTAATAAATATTTTTACCTTTACTATTTCACAATGTGTAACTACTACTTTCCGCCTCCAAAAATCAAATAAAAAAATCTCTATTATATGTTTGATACATAAAGAAATCAATAAATAAAAATGCTCTATACTACCATGAAATAAGCTACCAAAAGTGCAAGTAATGAACTTACTACTGGTTTGACAATGTTGCCCGCGTTACGGCTACCTGTACTACTGGATCCACCAGAAGTTCTGGATCCGCTTGAAGAAGCAGATCCAGAACCAGTGGTATTGGTGAGACCTTTTGAACCAATAATTTCAATGTCTTCATCATCAGTATACGAAACTTGCGCCAAGCTAACTTCATAATCATCAAGATTATAAACAATATAAGCACTTCTTAATATGTTATCCCCAAACAACATGTAGGAAGAACGAGATGATTGTTCCAAAACACCCAAAATACAAGTTCTTGAACTAGCTCTTAATACTAAATCAGATACTGGGACTTGGATAGTTTTATTACCACCAAATTCAATATTAACAGTCTGACTTGATTTAGCCAAATCACAATCAACAACATAGGCACCGGCACTACTAGAATATTGACCATTAAGGGCTCTACCCAAACTTTGTAATGTACTACTAAAAACATATGATAAAGTAGAACCAGTATCTAAAACAACACCAGTTGTATCAGACAAAATAGTGTTTGTATTTCCACTACTTCCAACTGAAATTTGAGAAACTGGGACTTGAATTCTTACTGGATAACTTACTTGGGAATATGTTCTCATCATTCTGACAGTACTTAATTCGCCTTGATACTTTGCATGATCAATGGCACCAAATAAAATACTACCAGTTTTTGCATCGTTTTTATCAAGATACAAAGAATATAATGATTTGGCAATAATACCTTCAGATTTCAATTTCAATGGTAAATTTTCATAAACATAACCATATTGAGATGTAACTTCTAAACCCGGTAAACCAATTCCCAAAACACCAACATCTGAGGAAGTTTCATTAGCAATTGCAAAGGAGAATTCTTTAACTGTGACATTTCCAATAGTGACATCATCACGTCCCCAAATACCAATAGCATGGGTATTATCAGCATATTGGATTTCAAATGGATAGGTGTTGTTTCTTTTGAATGTGTCGGAATTTCCGGTATTGAATGAACCGTAGGACGTACAAGTGTTACTTCCACCACTTCCACCACTTCCACCAGCAGTACCTACAAATGGAGAATAAGTTGAATAGGCACCTGGTCCTTCAGTAACATAAATAGTGGAATAAACACTACCAAAACCAAATGCTTTATTGTGACCTTGTACTTCTTTGTTGTCGGACTCAATAGTTTTGGAAGGTACGTAAACATTTTTTCTTTTTTGAAGTTCATTAAATTTGACTCCCGTTCCTTCACCAAAAGTCTCTTCATATCTCTTAGTATTTGATTTAGAAACACAATTCAAATCATGAGACATGACCCATAAATCCGAAGATCCAGTATCTACCAATACTTTATTTTCATCTTGGTTTGAACCAATTTTCAAAGTAGCCATATAAAAGGTTTGTTCATTAGTCATAACCATTTCAAATGACCCATCTCTTTTCATTAGTCTTGGAGCTGAATCATCTTCGGGGGACAAATCATCTTTAGACAGACCCCTACGAATATCGAAATCAATTTTGAATGGAGCTAGTTGAGCAATTGTCGTTGATACTATAGACAATAATGCAATAGAGTTGAGTTTCATCCTTGATAGAAGTAATAAAGAATTAAAAGAGAAAGAAGCTAAAAAAAAAAAAAAAATATTTAGTTTCTGAAATTAAAGATGAAATTCGTCAAGGTTATATTTGATTTTAATTTCTTCAAAAGGAGCAAACAAAAAAAAAAAAAAAAAATATTAAAGGCACACGGAACTCTGCGGGAGGCTCAGTAGTTAAGAATTTTTTTTTTTTTTTTTTTATATTTTAATATTCTAAAGTAGGCGTAGTAGTTGATCTAAATTACAAGCATGACTTTGTTACATAATCAAATAAGATAATCTATAATAATTAATGTACAATTTATTTATTATGTTGAATATACGATCTTCTCGTACATTTATGAAACGTTTTTTGGTCTACTCGATGCAGAGCAAGTGATGGGCCACCCGCACTCAAAGGACAAAACACCTATACTAAGTTGCACTAAGAATGCACTTGGAAGGTTACACGAGAAATAGGTCATTGTGTTTGTTCATTTTCTTGGCCAAGCAAATCGAGAGGAGGAAGCAACCTCTCCCTTACACGGTGATTAATTAAGAAAAAGTTTAATTAAAATTGCTTTTACACTTTTGTTGAGTCTTACACTTGATACAGCATCTGCTCGCGGAATCAGTACAACCGACATAATGGTGGCTTAGCAAGTTTTTCCGCCATCCCCGGAATGTCATTTCGAGAGTTTAATGGCCCCCCTCCCTTCCTTAGAAATCGCGTCAAATAATATGTAACTGCCGTTTTTTTAATTATTAAACCTATTGATCTCTATAAAGTATGATTTCACTTTGTTTAAAATATCTTCTTGCATCTTCATCAATCAAAACAAGTGAAAGATAAGTTCTTGTTGAAAATTTCTTATTCACATCTCTATAAGTAGGCACCAAATCAAAACCATTCAAAAATAAACGTATTGGTATAGTTTCTCCCTTGACTGGTGCACCATCCATAATTTCAAATCGAACAATAGTCTCACTATCTGTAACTTGATTAGGAGGTGCCCCTACTGTTTCTCGTCTAATCAATGATAATTCCATATGTTTAATCTTTAATCTAACTAATAAAAAATAGATCTTTCCAACAATAACATCTTTAAGTGAGAATCTGGATTTTGAATATTCAAATTCAATATGTAAACAATCTTCAATCCCTACATCCATTTTAACACTATGCGACTCACTGCCTCTCTTGGCACCAGTTCTTGTATTTTCAATCGGCTTTACAGCCTTATCATTAGTAATCGCGGATGTCGGCTTTTGTAATGGGGCAGTGTAATGGTATACCCATAATTCTTTCTCTCTTGTTATTTCAGATGAAGATTTTTTCAATACTGTGACTTTGACATAATATCTTAATTTCACATTTTTACCACGATAACTTTCATACTGCTTTTCGACATTTTTAAATTCAAAAGGATATGATTCAGAATGAGTTAATTGAGCAGGAGCTGCTAATTCAGTGGCTAATGTTAAGAACTCTGATGATTGTATACTATCTGTATTTGTTTCAATTGAACCCAATAATTGAACTTTCACACCTAAATGTTCTACTTTTCTACCATCTTTAGTTCGTAACGTTATTACTCCTTTAACTGATTCGCCATCTTTATATATTGGTAATTTTTCTACTCTACCTTGTGGAGTTTTAACATCAACATGTTTTCTTGTATCTTCATTATCTAATCTAATTTCAATATCCAACGGTGGTTTAAAGAAAATCGACATTTTGTCCTTGCGGTGATTGTAGATATGATTTTTCTTTTTTTCGGTTAGTACTGCTCTGTATTGGGGAAAGTGTGTGCAGTGCGTGTATATTGGATCAAAATGTATTACAATTTTTTTTTTTTTTTTTTTTTTTTTTTTTTTTTTGGGTTGACCTTAAAAACAGTTTGGTTGCGTTTTCAAAAAGTCCCCTTTTTTAAATTACCTAACAAGCATTAATCTACATCTCTTATTTTTTTATTCAATTACTTTACAAATATTTGAGAAACAAGGTATTTTGTTTTAAGTTCATATACAATCATCACGATGACAAATTATACTTCAGATGAAGTTGCCCCAGATGTGATTGATCCACACGATCATCAATCATCAAGAGACGAACCATTAAGATACCTAGATACTGTTATTGTTTTATATGATTTTCCAGGAACTCAACCGTCTCATTTACCATTAAACTTAGGTGACACAGTATACGTTTTGTCCAAGTCAATTACGGGATGGTGGGATGGAGTTGTAATTAGTAATAACGGTGAACTTCAAAGAGGCTGGTTTCCTCATAATTATGTTCGTTCAGTTAATTACGTACAACCTGTTTTAAAAAGATTGAGAGATAACAAAGACCTTGATTCTATAACAGCAGCAAACACAGCAGCAAATGTGGTTATGCCCTCATTAACAAATTTAATTCAAAAGAGTTTACAAGAATCAGAAAGAAATAGTCCGGCGAATTCAACTAGGAAAAATTCAGTAGTCAGTTTTGCTAGTTCAGAAACTAGTATACCTGGAGATTCTAAATTTAGTAATGGTTATGCAACTTCTGATAATGAACCAAAAACATCGTCTCCTTCAAAAGACCATACAAAATTGGATTTACATTCTGCATCTCAACAACCTTCGATCTCCCACACATTAACTGGATTTGAAAGTGGTGATGATGAAGTGATCCCAATTGACATTCATGAAGCAGAAATATTAATGGAAAAGTATAAAATTGATCATGGTAAAACAGTCACTTGGATCCCAAGAAGTTCAACAAGGGGGGACATTATTTTCTATTGTCAACAATTGGATGTATATTGTGAATCATTACCATTTAGTTATTTTGATCCAGATTCACTAATGCCAAATTTAGAGTTTCCCGATGTCAATGCAATTTTGGACGGAACTCCAGTATCAGTACAAGGATCACGTTCAATGGATAATATTTTGGGTGCAAGAGATGTATCAACATCTGAATCCTTTGATCCTATTAAACGTGATTCAAATGTTTCTGTAAACACTCAAAGCTCTAGTTCATCGTACCATAGGTTTAATCGTCCATTCTTTTCAACCGATAATTTATTCTACAAACAATCGTCAGATATTAGTACATGGAAACAATACAAGCGACATTTCAATTATATTTTGGATTTGATGCTTAAGGCAATCAAGGATCAAAATAGACAATTGTTTAGTACACATTTTGCTCGATTAAATAAACTTATTGTGCTTATATGTGCAACTGCAAGATTGAATCAAGAAGATTACATTGAAACCAAATATGAAAGTTCAGTAAGAAGAAAATTAAAACGTATATGCGCATCATTTGCCCAAATTTATCTTAATAGTATATTACACCTTAGTGTATTACATCATGCACTTGAAGGGATTTCAAAAAATAAATTATTTGGGAATGATATGTCTAAATTGAATAGATCAAATCCAAATAGTGCTTTACAATCCCCTGCATCTTCTTTATCTACAATACGTCAAGGTTCTGATGATAGTGCTAGAGGATTTATAAACAAACTAACACCAGTATCAAGGAAGGAACTGGATGAAACTAATTATATGAATCAATTGATTTATGAAATTGAACATTTGCGTGATAATACTAACTCACTTGTTAAAATATTTGTTAAACTTAGTATAGATAAAAAAATCAAAAATTCTGATTATGATTCATCGGACGCATCTGAAGATGAAGGTGAAGACCGACAAGATATATTACCACAAGCATATCCTCGTTTTTTAATGGATGAATTCAATGGGGGAAATTGGTGTAATCCATTTTTTTCAACACATAATAGTGTTTTGAATGTTAGTGGAGATGATTTGAAAAACAAGTATCATACAAAAATAATTATTGATAATACAGCTTATGAGTCTGTTCTTGAACATGTTGAAAAGGGAGTTGATTTAGTTCATGATACATTGGGTTATCTCGATCCTAAAGTTCAATCTACATTCTACTATAACTCTACGTTGAAAATTGAACGTAATACTCAAATCTTAAGGTTAGTATACAAAGCACTTCATCATTCAAGTTCTATGGTAGATTTGATTGAATCATTTGATTTTACTGTGTTTTGTTCTGTTCAAAGGTATTCAAATGAAGGTGATCGTAAAAGTTTTTCTGAACCTAAAGATGATCATACTCCTGGATCTAATTTAACTTTTGATTATCCTGTTGTGTTGGAATTTTTTCAATTGAAGCAACAAATTCATGATGCTATTGCCAAGGTGGTTATGTGTACACAATCTTTATCTTTAGATGATCCTGATGTATTTAAAGGTTTAAAAGATGAAGATCCATTGTTTTATGACAGGGAAATAATGAAGAATCCTAAAGAAAAAGCAGCATTATTATTGTCTAATATAATTATGGATCAGATTAATTCTAGAGGAGAGAATTCAATATCTCTTAGTCAGGATACTGTATTATCAGAAAGTTTAAAAGAAAGTATGGAAATATCTAAAAATTTACTTTCTATAATACAACAATTAATTGAAGAGAGAGAAACTATAATTAATTATGTCACAAGGGTGATGCAAGACAATTTTGATGTTCAATTATTACTTGCAGAAAGGAACAATACTAGTTCTTCAGAGAAAGTAGATGACCATTCTTATTATGTTGGAGGTGACAAAAAATCAAACGATGTACCTTGGTATTTGGAAGGTGATGATGAATATGAATTGTTATTGGATATTAAAGGTAATGTTAAAGGAGGAAGTAAAGAGGCTCTTGTATCACATTTAACGCATCATTTGATGTTTGATAGTAATTTTAATTCTGTCTTTTTATTAACTTTTTCATCCATGATGTCATTAGGAGAATTGATTGCTTTATTGATTGCACGTTTTAAAGTTGAACCACCTGAAGGGTTAAGTTATGAAGAGTACAATACATGGGTTTCTAAAAAACAAAACCCTATACGTTTAAGAGTGATGAATATTATGAAACTTTTAGTTGAAAAACATTGGTCTACATCTTATTATAATGAATCAATTTTAAGAAGATGGTTACAATTTGTACATTCAAGTCAAGTTGAAACATATACAGTAGGTAAACTGTTGGCTATTGATCTAGAAAAATTATTAAGTGGTGAAGTGATTTGTCATGAAAGAGATCCTGTTGTTTCCAATGCAAAACCACCAGCACTGTTACTTCGAGTTTCTGCATTACTGAAAAAGATTAGATTATTGGATATTGATTATGTTGAATTAGCACGGCAATTGACACTTCGTGAATCAAAATTGTATTGTAAAATTACAAAATTTGCATGCTTAGCAAAAGTTTGGGGGAAGAAATCAGGATTAAATGAAAATATTGAAAATATAACACAATTCATTAAAGCATCCAATCAATTAACTAATTTTGTTGCATACATGATTTTAAAAAAATCTGATCCGAAGAAACGTGTTCAAATAATAAGATATTTCATTCAAGTTGCTGAAAAGTGTCGACAATATAATAACTTTTCATCAATGACAGCTATTATATCTGCATTATATTCATCCCCGATTCATAGATTGAAAAAGACATGGGAATATATAAATACTGAATCTTTATCTCATTTAAGGAACATGAATAAACTAATGAATTCATCAAGAAATTTCAATGAATATAGAGATGTTTTAAAATTTATTGGATCTGAACCGTGTGTACCTTTTTTTGGAGTTTATTTATCTGATTTGACGTTTGTATATCATGGGAACCCAGATAATTTATATAATAGAACAAGATTAATTAATTTTGCAAAAAGATCGAAAACTTCGGAAATTGTATCAGGAATTGATAGATTTAAAACAACAGGTTATAATTTTATTGAAGTTAGTGAAGTTCAAAAATTTTTAGGATCATGGTTTGAAAAATGTCCAACTATTGATGAACAATATCAAATATCATTGAACTTAGAACCAAGAGAACAACAACAACAACAACAAAGCACAAAAGTTAAAAATTCCAAACCCTTTTCATTACGTTGAATAACTTTAAATAAAAATTTATATATATTTCGTAATCCTAAACTAATAAAATAACAATAAAAAACGAACTAAATAAAAAATAGTACAAGCCCTTTGTTTGAGAAAAAAGAAAACAAATAGAATATATCACTCCACACACCCTTAACTGGAAGCAGAAGAGTATTTAGTGACGGCTCTAGTACCTTCAGAGACAGCATGTTTAGCCAATTCACCAGGCAAGATCAATCTAACGGCGGTTTGAATTTCTCTAGCGGAGATGGTTGATTTTTTATTATAAGCAGCCAATTTAGAAGCCTCAGTAGCGATTCTTTCAAAGATATCGTTAACAAAGGAGTTCATAATAGACATGGCCTTAGTGGAAATACCTGTATCTGGATGAGTTTGTTTCAAAACTTTATAAATATATGATGAATAAGTTTCCTTTCTTGCTTTGGTTCTCTTTTTTGGACCTTCTGTAGAAGCGGTTTTCTTAGCTGCTGGTTTCTTTTCAGCTGGGGCTTTAGATGCTGGTTTCTTTTCTGCTTTTGGAGCCATTGTAAACTGTTATATATATTTGATGTTTTCCTTAAAAATGAAAATAGAAAAGTAAAAAAGAAAAGAGTATTATAAAATTGGTGTTTGGAAAGTTAGGATGTGTATTTACTTTTATATATAAAGAAGGAATTAGGTATTGGTAAAGACACTACTTCTATTCTCTCTCTCTCTCTCTCTCTCTCTCTCTCTCTCTCTCTTTCTCTCCCTCTCTCTCGTTCTCGTTCTCGTTCTCGTTCTCGTTCTCGTTCTCTCTCTTGTCCTTTCTGTCACAGCAAATCTGAGTACGCAAGATTTTTTTAATATTACCATAACCAAATTTAACATCTTTTAAATACAACAATCATTGCTCCAACTGAATTAAATTTGCCTTTTATTTTATTTTATTTTTTTTTTCCTTTACTTTAATCAATTATAACTTACTAAATCATATATATACATAACAATGTCAGGTGGTAAAGGTAAAGCCGGTTCTTCAGAAAAAGCATCAACTTCAAGATCAGCCAAAGCAGGTTTGACTTTCCCAGTCGGTAGAGTCCATAGATTATTAAGAAAGGGTAATTACGCTCAAAGAATTGGATCTGGTGCTCCAGTCTATTTAACTTCTGTCTTGGAATACTTGGCTGCTGAAATCTTGGAATTGGCAGGTAACGCAGCTAGAGATAATAAAAAATCAAGAATAGTTCCAAGACATTTACAATTGGCTATTAGAAATGATGAAGAATTAAATAAATTATTGGGCAATGTAACAATCGCTCAAGGTGGTGTCTTACCAAACATCCATCAAAACTTGTTACCTAAAAAATCAGGTAAAGCTGGTGTTAAATCTTCTGAAGAATTATAAAATGGGTAAAATATATTGTTTTAATTTGGGTTTTCTTTTCTTTGTTTTTTTATAGGTAGTGTTTACATATATATATATATATATATATATTCGCTTTTTTTGATGTTATTAAAAGTGTCTGTACTCACGTGATGTGTTAAAATTGATATTCCCGCTTTGGAAAGAGGGCTGGAGAGGAGGAGGAGGAGAAAAAAAAATAAGTAGAAGTTCCTTATCAGAGAGATACATTTGAGAGATATAATGACACCACCCAAAGTCAATAGATGGAAATATGGTTTAATAACAGGTGCTGTTATAATAGGAGCAGGGTATTTATTTGTCAAGACTTTTCCACATATTTTTGCTTCCAATGAAGAAGAAGATGATGATGAACAAAATGTTGTGATTGAAAGAGAAGAAGACACTGGGGATTCTAATAAACCTATAGAATTGTATGAATCAGAAGAAGCTTTTGAAAAGCATTGAATATATAGGAATTTTAATATAAACTAATGATTAATAACTGTACTGTGTCACATTCATATAAGATGGAAAAATTGTAGAAGATGGAGACACAGGGGAAGTAAAGAGAGAGAGAGAGAGAGAGAGAAAAAAAATATATATACATATATATATATATATATATATATACTCATCATACACACACATATGATGTCACAACTGACCAATGACCTACTCAATGACGATAGAATGTCTGTAATAGAAATAGACAATGTTTCAGATGATGATGAATACGTCAGTTTAGATGAGGAAGACGAAGAATTAATATGGCGAGTATTTTTTCAACATTTGGATCCCAGCTCAGACTATTCAACAGAAAGTTCAAGTGATGAGGAAGAAGAAGAAGAAAAAGAAGAACAAGTAGTAGTAGAAGAAGAAGATGATGATTATGAGATTAGTGATTTATCAGATATAGACGATCCGGAGTTAGTAAGCAGGTATCGCGAGCTCAAACAACAACACCGGATCAAGAATTTAACTGAAGAAGAACAGAAACGACTCCTCATTTCTTATCTCACCGACGATCAAATGGAAAGATTTGAAGCGTATCGTCGAATGACAGTTAACAAACCTGGAGTGAAGAAAATATGCAATGGGATAGTTGGACATACGATACCACAGATCATAGCTATTGTGATGGCAGGTATTTCGAAGCTGTTTTTAGGGGAAATAATTACCAAAGCATTTGAGATACAGGAAAGGAATGCTAAAGGTAGGTTACTTGGAGATATAGAGGATAAGAAAAAACAAAAACGGGAGGTTTTGAAAAGTTTAAGAAGTGGGCAAGATATTGAAGTTGATGAACGGAATTTGAAATATGAAGGAGATGAAGTACACCCTTTACAACCAGAACATATTAGAGAAGCTTGGAGGCTATATAAATTAGAGAATAGTGGAATTACCGGAAAAAGGAAGAACGGAGATGATGGACCATTTCAAGTTGATATCTCCAAATAAAGATTATTATTTAATCAGTACCAAAATATAAACTATCTATAAACCTATTTCTGAAATGCCAATGACTATCCAAAAAGCCTTCCAAGTTATACCAAGGTTTTTTAATTAAATCCTCCATATTTGATAATTTCCCAATAACAATTTTAATATTAGGGAACACATTGACAATTCTTCTTATACCTATTTCTGTAGCCAAATAAGTAATTAATATAATATCTTTTTCTTTGACATTATGATCTAATAATACTTGAATAGCCATTATTGCGCCTGCTCCACTTATAATTTGAGAATCAAATAACATTACTTTACTTTCAAATTTAGTGGGCAAACTTTCAAAATGTAATTGTGGTTCACCCGTTGATGAATCAGATTGAATTAATAATTTACCTATTGAAATTTCCGGAAAGGATTTTTTAATTGAAGTCATGAAACAATCTCCACTACGTATAATATTAACTGCATAATAATGAGTTTGTAAAGCCCTTTTCCCATCATAAATCAAATTGTTATTTGTTTGAACTTTAATTGGTGAATATTCAATAAATTCTTGAGCCAATTCAATTAACAATCCACATATACGATTGAAATAAAATATAAAATCATTACGTGAAGTTTCTTGATTAAATAATATAGAATTGATACCTTTAACTTGATTGCTATTTTTCAACAACTTGATATTAAATTTATCAACTTCAAAAATCATATTAATACCTAATTTCTTTAACCTCGTCAAATGATTTTTAGATTTCAAAGTTAATTGGTTCTTAATATGTTTAATCATTAAATTAATAGCAATTTGATTATCCAAACCTCTAGGTATTACCAAATCAGCATTTTTCAAAGTAGGATTAATAAAATTGACTGCATTTGGTTTAACAAAATTTTCCCATTGTTTAATAGCTCCTTTTAAATCACGCCCTCGATACAATATATCACGAATCAATCTTCTTGATAAACAAATATCCAAATCAGTATCGACATATATTTTTAAATCCATCATATCCAACAACCTTTTATCAAACAAAGCATATAATCCTTCAACAATGATTATATTGGCACCATAAATAGTATTTGTTTTATTGGTACGATTATGGGACGTAAATGAATAAACTGGAATAATAGCTTTACGTCCCTTTTTCAAATTACTTATTGTTTCAACTAACAAATCAAAATCCAAAGAATCAGGAGTATCAAAATCGAAATTATTATCAAAAGCCAATTTACTTTCTTCGGGACTCAAAGGATTATAAAAATTATCAAATGATAATAAAACTGTCCATGGTTGGTTTATATCTTGGATGATCTGCTGAGATATTGAAGTTTTTCCTGATCCTGAATTCCCCGCAATCCCAATGATGTAAGGTTCGGTCCATGGTGGGATATATGATGC
Organism: Candida buenavistaensis; assembly: GCA_030582575.1. Lineage (NCBI taxonomy): Eukaryota > Fungi > Ascomycota > Pichiomycetes > Serinales > Debaryomycetaceae > Candida > Candida buenavistaensis. The sequence continues at coordinate 555 of JAKTXM010000159.1, read as the reverse complement.
TTTGGGCTCTTCGACTAGATCATCTATGCTTTCAAAAGGCGATTGATCGAGATTCTCGACAGAGGAGTTTATGAATGATAAGGAATCTTCATCAGCTATTGGAGAGATTCTACTTGATCTTCTTCTTGGTTTGGAATGTAAGGACATGAAGGAGTCGAGTATGATGGTTTCCTAATAAAAACAAGAGGAAAAAAAAAAAAAAAATGAAAGTGATGATCTCAGATGATGCGCATATTTTATTATTCGATACCATGGATGTTAAAACAGGGAAAGGAGTTCGAAGAAGGAGGGATATTGATTTAGAAGATGAGATACTAAAAGAAATCGAAGAAATAGAACAAGAACCTCAGCAGCAACAGCAACAGCAACAGCAACAGCAACAGCAACAGCAACAGCAACAGCAACAGCAACAGCAGCTAGCACCACCTCTTCGACAGTATAAAACCCCCAAACTGAAATATCATCAACTTCGAGAAGAACTTAAAGATTTAGAAGAAAAGGATAATCTCACACCAAAAGAGCAATCCCGGTTAGATTTTTTAATCTACAAATTTA
>JAKTXM010000158.1:0-20000 GCA_030582575.1 Candida buenavistaensis | reverse complement strand
CGTAACGATAAATTATCTGCTTTTGTTGAAGTTGAAAGCACTCCTCAACATGAGGAAATGGAGGATGTTGACGAAGAAGAAGAAGAAGGTCAAGAAGAAGATGAAGGTCATTCTACTGGTGATGATGTGCACAAGGAATTACCTCAACAATATCAACCCAATCAACAACAACAAATTAATGATCCTCAAATTCCATATAATCGACAAATTCACGATGTACGACAACATAATTTTGATGATTTTGGCACTTCTTTTGATAAATTTTATTAGCCTTCAACCTTTATATAAATATTAGATTCTTCTATATAATGTTGTATTATAATTACATGATACTTTGTTTTCACTACCAAGTGAGTTTTGCTGCATTTTTTTTTTTTTTTTTTTTATTAAAAATTTCACATTTATCTCGTGATCTCGGGAATATGATTATTTTTTTTTCCTCTTTCAAAGTACATACACACACACACACACACACACACACACACACATATCACCACCACCACGACCAGAATGTCTCCCGATACAATACGAGTAGTAGTTTGTGGAGATGATGCAGTAGGTAAATCAGCACTCATTACATCATTAATAAAAGAAACAATAATTGAACCCCAAACAAATAATATCCTTCCACCAATAACAATCTCCCGTAATGATTATACCGAAAGTAGTTTAGATTTTTTAAATGATAGTAGTAGTTCATCCTCACAAAATATAAAACCAACAACAAAGAAGTCAAAAAGGGATCTAATCTCATCTCAATCCAATGAAATACTGGATTATATACCTAATATAACGACAATAGTGGATACTTCAGCATCGGATATGACAAATTTACAAATGGAATTAAAACGTGCTGACGTAATATGGCTAGTTTATTCTGATCATTACACATACGAAAGAATCTCCTTACATTGGATGCCTTTATTAAGGTCGATGGGTGTGAATTTACCTGTGATTGTAACGGCCAATAAATCGGATATTTTAAGTAAGACGACGAGTCTTAAAACACAGAATTCCGATGAATTCATCCCATTGATTAATGAATTCAAAGAAATCGAAGCTGGCGTGAGATGCAGTGCCAAAAACAACTATAACGTAGTGGAGGCGTTTTATTTGTGTCAGCGTGCAGTCACGCACCCCATATCGCCTATATTTGATGCTAAAGAAGGAAATTTGAAACCTGGAGCCATAGAAGCTTTGAAAAGGGTGTTTTTCTTGAGTGATACTGATCAGGACGGATATTTGAACTTTGAAGAGTTTTCTCAATTACATAAAAAATGTTTCGGGAATGAAGCTACCGTTATTGATTTCGATAATATTGTGACTTTAATAAATGGAAAAATTTTCCCTGAAACAACAACTAGTAAAAAAAATATATCTGAAGATGGATTCATATTATTAAATAAAGTTTATGCTGAATCAGGCAGACATGAAACTGTGTGGTGTATATTACGAGCTTATTATTATACTAATTCTTTATCATTGAATGATAAATTTTTATTTCCTCGATTAGACGTGAATCCTCATTCGAGTGTTGAATTGAGTCCCACGGGTTATAAATTTTTTGTTGATTTATTTATAAAGTTTGATAAAGATAATGATGGAGGATTGAATGAAACAGAATTAAACAATTTATTTCGTCCTACTCCTGGAATTCCCAAACTTTGGGTTGAATCACAATTTCCATCTTCAATTGTTTGTAATGAAGAAGGTTATGTTACATTACAGGGATGGTTAGCACAATGGAACTTGACTACGTTTTTAAGTTATAAAACAACTTTGGAATACCTTGCTTATTTAGGATTTGATCCGGGTCAATCTCACGTTAAAGCTTTAAAAGTGACTAAACCAAGAAAGACAAGACAAAAACAAGGTAAAACATATCGCACTTCTGTTAGTGATCGAAATGTATTTAATTGTTTTATAGTTGGTCCTCCAAAAGCGGGTAAAAGTTCTTTACTTGAACTGTTTTTACATGGTTCATATAGTGATATTTATTCACCAACAATCCAACCTAGATTGGTTGTAAAGGAAATTGAATTACGTGGAGGAAAACAATGTTATTTAATATTGGAAGAATTAGGTGAATTGGAACCGGCAATTTTAGAAAATAAATCTCGTCTAGATCAATGTGATGTTATTTGCTATGTTTATGATTCCCTGGATCCTGAAAGTTTTCAATACTTGGTTGAATTAAGAGAAAAGCATGATCTGTTGTTAGATGAAATCCCAGCGGTATTTGTAGCTTCCAAAGCTGATTTGGATAAACAACAACAACGTTGTGATGTCCAACCTGAAAATTATACCCGTGATTTATTTATTAGTTCACCTTTGCACGTTTCATTAGCTTGGAATTCATCTCTACATGAGTTATGTATTCAATTGGTTGATGCAGCTAAGAACCCATCTAATTCTACTCCAGGAATAGAGACAGATGCTGTTGTTGATCAAGATGATATTAAACATTTAATTATGGCTGGTGGTGCAATAACGGTAATGGCTATAGTATCTATTTGGGTATTGAATAGTATGCGCAGATAATAATGCGGATTTCACATAATTACTTATTATGGCATTACATAGGTTGAACTTGAAAAAAAAAATAAAAAAAAAAAAAAAAAAATTTCCATCTCATCTTAAATAATTTCCGTATACTTCTTTTTACACTAACAATAATATAATGTCAGAAGAAAAAGAATATAAACCAGTGACGGTAGAAAAACCAATACCAAATACTTATGATTTAGGAAATTTAGCTACATTTGATCCAAATCCAATGGAAAATGATCAACTAACTAATGAATCAACAAAGGAAGAATACCTTAAATCCACAACAAGAGATAATGTACAACTATTAATAAATCAAATTTTATCCTTACCTGTAAAAACAACAACAGAGACCCATGGTTCATCTACTGGTCAAAATTCAACAATGACATTAATTCAATTACCCGAACCTACCACAACGTTACCTAGAGAGAAGGCCATTCCTAAGGCCAAGCCAATGACCAAATGGGAGCAATTTGCTGCAAGAAAGGGGATCAAAGCAAAAGCCAAGGATGGAAAGATGGTTTATGATGAAGATACTGGGGAATGGAAGCCAAAATGGGGTTATAAAGGAAAGAATAAAGATTTGGATGATCAATGGTTGGTGGAGGTCAATGATAAAGTTAAAAATACTCCTGATGAATTGATTGATCCAAGAACTTTAAGACGTGCTGAAAGAAAGAAGTTGGTTAAAAAGAATGAATTGCAACATAAACGAAATTTAAGAAATCAACAAGGCGGCGCGTAGTTTTGTATAAGGAGTTTGGTTGTGTGTATATTAATAAAGTTAATTCTTCATAGTAGAATGATGATTGTTTTCTTAGGATTAAACTTTATGACATACGAGAGCAAAAAAAAAAAAAGCATAAAAAAAAAAGAAAGCACGGAAAAAAAAACATAGTAAAACCTTGACCACCCCCCTTAAGACTAGCCAAATTGAATGAACAAAGTAGACGAATTCAAAAAGGAGAAATATCTTCCTACAATTGACGTATGAATTGATACATATATACATATATATATATATATATATAATGATATTTGCTTTCTACTAACCTAATTTGTAGGCTATTTTGAGTGTTTCTGATTTACAAGAAGTTACCGTCAAGAGAATAAGAAATGCATTACAAGAATTATTTGCTATAGATTTTAGTGCTGTTAAAGTATGTTTATATAATTCATTTGAGTGAGAGAAGAGGGAGGGAGGAGAGGATTAATGTAAAATACTAACTATGAGTAGTCGGAAGTCAATGAAACAATATTAAATCGATTTCATGATCTAGAAGAACAGAAACAACTACAAACTAAACAAGAAAAGTTGGATAGAAAAAGAGAAATGGAAAGAGAAGTTGCTTTACTAGCTGCAAAATTACTGAGAGAAGAAATGGGTAGATTTAGTAGAAGTACAATTCGAAAGGCACAGCCAAAGAAAAAGTCAAGTGCTGGAAAAGCTCGAGGTGCACCTAATAATGGATTTAATAAAGAAATGGAACTATCACCAGAGCTTGCGGATGTGATTGGAACCAAAAGAGCCTCTAGACCTCAAGTAGTTAAGCTTTTATGGATATATATTAAAAGTAATGAATTACAGGATCCAGATGATAAAAGAATTATTGTATGCGATGAGAAGCTACAACTTGTTTTCAAGAAAAGTATGTATTGTGATATTATTGATTAATTTCGTTTGATTACTAACTTTTTTGATTTTAGAATGCGTCAATTCTTTTGGAATGAATAAAATTTTGAGTAGCCATATCTATAAAGCAGATGAAACAGGCTCTCCATCGATAGTTTCACCAGATGTAAGTACACCACCAGTAATAGAAACAGATGAAGTGGAAGAAGATACATCGGAAGAAGAAGAAGAAGAATAATAATAATAATAATAATAATAATAAAGTGTATAATATTTTAGATATTTCTGTAGTATATAAATTTTTTTTCTTTTTTTTTTTAGAAAGTTGTATATGTTATTAATATTAATTCATGTCTGTTTGTACTTTCCTTAAATACATAATTATGTCCTAACTAGGGATCTTTAACACTTTCTGTGAATCAAATTTTAAACTTTACAAAATAAAAAACCCGAAATCTGCGGAAAAATACAAAAATACAAAACAAAAAAATAAAAAAAAAAAAAAAAAAATATAAAGTCAAAAAAATCAATAAAGTAAAGTTAATAAAAAAGGGAAGTAAGAACAGACAAAATTGATACTTTTTAGAAACACTTTAGTCAAAGATATTTTCAACTTCACAGTAAACATATTTAAACAATGCAATCAAGCAGTCCGCAACCAGTGGGAGGACAACAAAGAAAAAGAGTAGTCAGTATGGCTTCTACATCCACAACACCACTAACACACCAATCATTTAATATGGTCAATAAATCAGAATTATACAAATATGTTTTAAAAGTGATTTTATTAGAATATAGCAATGAAGCTAGATTTAGAACACCAATCTTGGATTTTATCAAATCTCCATCTCGTACCCCAAATAATAGACAAAGTATGTTGTATGATCAGAAAATCCCACTGTACGTATTGAAGAATTTGAAATCTCAATTACAATTAATAATGACAAATAAAAAACATGTAGATGATAAATTTAGAAGATCCTTGCTAAGAGTTTATGGAGAATTATTGGATCCAAACCTGGAAAATGAAATACGGAATATTGATTTTTTAATACCCAAATTTGCTGCTTTTGCAAATCAAGAATTAAAAAAAGTATCACAGATGGATGATGATGTAATAAAAGATAATGTATTTAATCAAACAAGAATGTTTGTTGACTTTCTTATTGAAATAGTGACGGCAAAAAAAGATTATGATCCTGCATTGGTCTCTCAATTAAAATTAAGACAAAATTCATTTCAAACTTCAAAATCAAATAAATTACAACCCGAATCTAACCAGAATATAAAGTACCCTACTAAATCTTATAGATTAAGTGATATGAATCAAAGCATGATCGATTTGATTAAAAGATTGTTTGATGTGGATGAAACAAAGTTACAACAAGACGTATTCAAATATAAAGATATATCATTGGCTAAACCGATACACAATGATTGCAAGGAAATAGAAAAAATTGAATTCAAATTTGATAAATTCCAATCAGATTTGGCATATTCCAAGTGGAAAGAAAGACAGCAAAATATTAAAACACAAGTGACAACTCGGTATAAAATTCCTCCAGATGTGACCTTGTTGCCTATTCCTGCTCTTCAAACAGATGAAGACTATTATGTGATACCTAAAAATGGTGAAGCTAGAGTCTGTTTTATGAGTCTAGTAAAATTGATAATCAGTTTACGAGATCAAATGGATTTTTCAAATCCAGATAAATCATTCTTTGAAAAAAATGAATTGGATCTTGTTAACATTTGTGCTCGTGCTTGGTTTATTGATTTCCCTCTGAGAGCAGTTGCACTTTATTCAGCTGCACAATCAGTTGGCGCATTGGTTGATTTTCCAGTTGACACTGATCCAAAAAAAGTTACACCAGTTAATATAATTGCTAGTGAAAAATTATTCCATTTGTGTAAACAACTTGTGGAAGATGGTGGAATTGATTGGGATGACAAGGAAATATGGTCAATTGAAGATCAAGATGAATGGATAGAGAACTTATCTGAATCTTATAATGAAATATTTACCGCATTAAAAGAAAATCTTCAATTAATGTTTAGTGAAACAGTGAAACCTAAATTTGGTCCATATTTACAATTTCTTGATGAATACATTGAATCAGATTCATTGTTCCCATTGGTTCTGGAAACTGGTATTCCTAAAAAATGGGAAAAAAGATTAACCAAAGCATTAATGAAAATTGCAGGCGCACGATATGGTGAATATCTTGCAACTTTACCTAGAAACGGTTCTATTAATCTTATTCATATTGTCAATGTTTGTGATACACTTATATCTGATATTAGAAAATTACAAAAACGTTACAAAAATCCACTCTTAGGATTTTTGAATGTAGCGAGAACAGTTGCTTCAATAACAACAGGAATGTTTGCCAGTGATGCTAAGGCAACATTACTTTATATTCAGAATATATTCAAGAATAATGGTGAACATATAGCTTATGCAGATGCTTTGGAAGTTTATCAATTGCTTAATGAAATTAGAGATATACATAACCAAGTGACTCCTTCTGGATCTGTCTTTAATTTTGATTTGGAAAGTTTTTTTTATCCATATTTAATATCTTGGGTTGAAGAAAGTGATGAGAAAATACACAATATTGTTATTGAAGCTCTTAAGAAGGATGGTTACGAGCCAATAGATTTGGACGAAGATGAAAAAAGAAATAGTAATACTATTTTAGATATATTTTCAATTATAAAACAATATGTGATGACAATTAAAAAACAAAACTGGGCGGATGAAAATCAATTGAATAAAATTTATACAATTTTATTGAAAAGTATTTCCAATGGTGCATTGTCATATTCAGATCAAGTTTCACAAAAAATAGTCAAGGAATTAGAACCACCGGAACCGGAATCTACTGAAGAAGAATCAATTGAAACAAAGAAAACTTGGTTGAATGAAGTGAAGAATGTTGTTTCTAATATTCAAAATTTCAAAAGACCTGAACCTGAAGTGGTTTATAATTTTGAACCAACTACTTGTGTGGCATTGAATAATTTATCGGCTATGATGAATCAACTAACAAAATTGGAAGATTGGATTGATGTTGAAACTATATCTGCTACTTCAAATACTAAAAATCAATATTTAAGTCATGTTTTTTCTATAAGAGTTATAAAGGGAGAAAATCTTCGAGCTTCTAAAGATACCACTTTGGGTAAAATCAACCCATATGTAGCTGTGGTTGATTTGAATGCAAAGAGATTACTCAATAGAACAAGAACAATTGAACATAATCCAGACCCTGAATGGGATGAAGAATTTGAAATCACTATACCTCCAGATCAATCACTTGATATTTCCGTTGTTGTTTGGGATGATCGATTTGGACAACATCAATTATGTGGCAAAGCATTTTTGGAATTGAATCCTAGAAAGTTTAATAATAATGGTATTCCTGAAGAAATTACTTTAGATCTCGATCTACAAGGGAAAGTGATACTCGAAGTCGCAGTTGAAAGTGAAATTTTGGATGCTAAATTTGTAATGGGACGTGCTTATAGAGCTTTGATGAGAGCACAAGAAAGATCTGTTAAATTAATAGTGGAAAAATTTGCAGGGTTCATTCAAGATTGTTTTTCACGAGCTAATTTGAAATCTGTATGTGCTAAGGGACAACCATCAAGAGATGAATTTGAAGATTCCATGAGAGTTTTATGTGATTATTTGAATATGAATTTAAGTATTCTAAAAGAATTTTTGATGGAAGAGATATTTATGAAAGCTATGATTGCCGCGTGGAAAAATGTAGTTAATGCTGCTGATGAATTAATGTTGCCAAAATTATCTAAAGCTAAAATTAACACAGAATCAAATTCATGGCAATCCATGTCTTCTAAATTTGCAACAGTTTCCTTGTCTTCAATAGGTATATTGGGTCTCGATGGTCCTTTATCACTTACTGAAATTGAAACAATATTGGGCTGGTTGAATTTTCTATGTTCATTCTTTCATCATGAAGGGAATGGACCACCTATGGAAGAATTAAAAACGGATCTGTATCAATCATTACTTTTGGTACCTGCACTTTATGATCAATCAGACGAATATTTAATTGAAGAAGTGGAAAGATTATCTTCAGCTTATGTTCAAATGTTAAATACTAGAAATAATATTGATATGACAATGAGAAATGGGAATGCATCCTCTAAAACTCTGGCCATGAATAGAACAGGAAGTCTTTTAAGAAATAATACTATTAATGCAAACGCTACTGCAAAAGCTAGAAGTCAAGCAGCCAAAGAAGTAAAAGAAGCAAGATCAGATCCAATTGCCAGTAAAACATCCAAAGAAGATATAATTTTAAGAATTTTGATAGCTAGAGGTAGAAAGGATTTTGTTTGTCATAGATTGAATCAAAGAGCAAAATTGGCTTATAGTATGGCGACTGAAAGAATGGCAAGAGCTGCTGCAGAAAGAAGGTTTACTTAGGCAAAGATATATATATATATATATATATAAACTTGTAATAACACAAAATTGTACTATACAACATAGGTACATAAAAAACAAACAATACTAATAGTAATAGTAATAATAATAATAATAATAATAATAATAATAATAATAACAATAATAATAATAATAATAATAATAATAATAATAATAATAATAATAATAATAATAATAATAATAATAATAATAATAAAAATAGATGCATTTTTAAAACATCATACTCATTCCACATTGGTTTCAACTTCTGGTTTTTTTTCACCTTCAGTAGAAACTTCAGTTTGTAGAGATTCTTCAGTTGCTACATCATTCGCTAGCGAGATTGCATCAGCTACTTCATCTTTTAGTGACAAGTTACCTTCTTTCTTTTCCGTAATTGGTTCTTGGGGGGTTTCCTCACTAGTTGCACCTTCTTTGCTATTTAGTTCCTCTGGATCTACCTTCTCTTCCTCCTTTTCGCTCTCCTTTTCGCTCTCCTTTTCACTCTCCTTTTCACCCTCTTTTTCAACAATAATTGCTTTAACATCAAATTGTTTAAATTCGGAAGCACCTTTGTCAAACAACACGGATATTCTGTCTTCTGCAACTTTACCATTTTCATCTTCAGACAATGTAGATCTCCAACCATTTTCACCTTCAAGCTGTTTCTTGAGTTCATCCAATTTTTCATCTCTCTTGAAATTATCTTCTTGTTTCTTGTATACAGTCTTTGAAACAAATTCATCATGTGAACCACCTTCAAAAAATAAACGATAAGAATTCTTGCAAACTGAAACTTTAAGTCCAGATGAACTGCGGCCATCTACTGAATCTTCGTCAATAGATTCGATAAATGTTCTAGAAAATGGCATAATCAATTTGGATGCAGGAACACCTTCTGTAGGGTGAGACATTACATAACTTGTAACATAATAATTGTATTCTTCTTCAGCATTATCATGATCTCCAATTGTCAAATCGTCAAGACTTATGAATTGAATATTAGCACGTTGAGTACTTTCCTTATATGTAATTTTGAACATGTTTTCATCTGGAGTCATCAATGAACGTACCAGTATACGATACAAGATTTGTTCTTTAGCACTAGAAACTGGCTTCAATCTGTCATTTTCAAACAATACCATCATCTCAGATGTCTTGGTATCTGTTACCATTGAATGCATATGCTTAATCATGGATTGTACAACTTTGTCAATAGTATAAACTTTGTATGCTCTGTTTCTGTAACCTTGACGTAAACTTTCTTCAAACCATTGATGGTCAATTTCTCCTTCAATCAATTTCTCTGATAAATCCAAAACTTGTTTGTAACAATCTTTAGTCCCAACAATTTCAACTCCCATATCTTCCAACTGATGTGAAAGTAAATTCAAATCCTTTGCAAATTTTGGAAATTTACGGTTTTTAATTTCCTCTCCAACTTTTTCATTCATGGACTTGATTTCTTCTAATCTTTCATACAAGGTTCTAAAATGGCGGAAGAATACATAGACAGTAGTATTACAGAACAAATTGTACTTGTCACGTCTTGCTTGGGTGCTTTCATCATCCAACAAAAACTTTGTGTTAGTTGTCGTTATCCATAGTTCGCTCGATTTTTCAAGTTCTTCATTTGCTTCTTGAATAACAGAATCGGCTGATTGTGGGCCGGGTGATTCCGGACGATCTTCTTTCTTTGACTTGGATTGTCTTTTCAATACGTCTTTAAGTAAATCAGTTTCTCTTGGTCTTTTCTTAGAAGAATCTGATGCGTTGCCTCCATTTTGGTCAGCATCAACAAGTTCAATATCGTCTTCAACTGGCTTCTCTATTCTACCTCTTGATATCAATGCCCTTTCAATACTTTCTGTCGGTATACTAAAAAACAAAGAAATGAAAAATTGCAAAAATTGAGTCAATTTTTCCCTGTCATTAGCAGAATAAGTTGATGACTTTGTAATAAACACATCAGCCAATTTTAAAATATCGAAAAAAATCTCCCTGTCATCAAAAGCATAATCCAATTGATCTTGTGGTTTTGGTGTTAATGGATGTAATCTTTTATTTTGTTGTTCAACTTTAACAGTGCTAATTTCACTGACCAATTGCTTGACAGTTAACAATTTTTTGTCAGCTTGTTTAAAAGTCAACCCCACGTGATCTAATGATTTATAAAAAACTTTCTGTTCCATTTCTCTCCATACTTTATTCCACTCTCTTTGAGCACGTTTCCATTCTTCATCCTTTTGTTTTAATCTTTTCAATACAATTGGAACTGCAATTGCTGGGTTTTCATGTAAAGCGTCAATAACCTCAAATCCACGATCTTTATCATATATTTTTCTAATCACTTTCTTGTAAATTGTCATTGAGTTATGGCCCAAACCAGGTGGTAGTTTGAAATTAGCTTTTTGTTCTGGTGTCATGTTTGCTATTCTATTTGCAATAGTTTCTAAAATTTGAATGGTTCTCAAATTCGATTCCATATAGTAATCAAATTCCAATCTTTCTTCTTCGATTTTGAATAATATTTCTTCATATTGATTTTTACGGTGAGCAATGAAACCAGAATCTTCAGATGCCCATGTTGGATGACCAACCCATTCATCATTCAAAACTTCCCAACACATTTCATCTCTACCTGAACATGGCATATAAGTTTCAGCTTTAGGTAATTGTCTATATGACGGACCATATGCTTTACATAAAGAAAGTTCAAGATGATGTTTCTTAAAAGTGATATTTTCAATATTTTGTGGCTTATCTTCATAACCAACAAACATTTTGAACCAATTAGTCAAATCACTATTGGCTTCTCCAAAAACTCTTTCTACTCTTTCAACTAAAGTATCTTTATCAATAATATCCTGGGTGAATAAATTCAACAATTTCAAGAAATCTCCATAAACTTGTTTATTACCAATAGTTCTCTTTGCTTTGTCGAAAAATCCAATTTCTTCTGAAAATGAAGTTGTCTTGGACGTTCCTGATGGAGGAACTGGTTCTGGAATACCTGGAACTAAAGTAGGATTAACTGGTGGTGCAATTGCTTGTACTTTACCTGAAACTTTGATGCTCTTTTGACCCGGAATACCAGTTCTAATATTGGAATATTGAGTATCCTGATTGTAGTTGTCATGAAATGGCTCAGATGTACTAGGTTTTGTCTTCATGGCAATTTCAGAACCTGGAATGCCATATGATGTTTCAGGGCTAGTACCAGATTGATAATTCAATTGCTGCTGTACAAGTTGTTCTTGTGGTGGCTGTGCTTGCGGTTGTTGTTGTTGCGGTTGTTGTTGCGGTGGCTGTTGCGGTGGCTGTTGCTGTTGCTGTTGCTGTTGCTGTTGCTGTTGCTGCGGTTGTTGTGGTTGTGCGTATGTTGCTGGACCAGATGGTTGGAAATTACCTACAGGTGGCAATTGCGTGCCATTATTGGCATAGTAGCTTTCTTGAACAGCTTGTTGTTGAGCTTGATAGTTTTGGTTACTAGTATCGGGTAAAAATTGTTTAAAATCATCTAAAAGATCTGGGGAGTTTGCAAATAATACTGTAACTTGTTCATATACCTCTGCAATAGGTTTTTGTTCTCTTTGATAAGTTTGTAAAATTTCGAGAAATTGCTTGTACGTGTCTGGTTGATTAGCAAATCTAGTTTTAATCTTGTTGACATAAGAAATAGCGTGGTTGAAATCTGCTTGTCCACTAGTGCCATTTTGACCCTGTATAGTTTGATTTGTTAATTGTTGTTGCTCTTGTTGCTGCTGCTGCTGCTGCTGTTGTTGTTGTTGTTGTTGTTGTGGCTGTGGCTGCTGTGTTGATTCTGTACTTTCTTCACCTCCCCATCTTTGATTGTAAGTGGCTGAAATGTTCGGACGTGTTGTAGTCCCTGTAGGTGTTGTCACACGAATTGGGTTAGGATCTGATGGGTCCAAAGAACATTCAATTTTATACCCTGGAGGCAAAAAAGTATTAAATCCTTGAATCAAATTCGGGTGACCCCTAAATAAAGTGGATACTCGATCAATTACACCTGGTGTATCAATACTAAAAATAAATGTTAGTAAACGACTCAATGAAGCATTATATACAAGATCGACTATGTGCCGGAAAACCAAATGCATCAACATACCTCTGAGACTTAAAGTCCTTCATAATATCAAGGAAATTATTATAGACTTCCGCTTGATTACTAAATTGTATCTTAACTTGATCTAAATATGATAATGCATCTTTCACATTCAATGGTCTGTATACGTTAGTGGTTGCAGTTCGGTTGGGGACTCCACCAACAATCGGGGGTGATTGCTGAGCTGTTTGTGGCAATGTTGTGGCGAATGTGCTTGAATCAGTATTGGCATGACCCAAAGAGCTAGGTGGTGGGAGATGAGTTGAAGTTCCACTAGGTGGATTCAAAGCCACGTTTGATGGTCGCCTTAACTCTGTTGGTTGTCTAGAAAGATCAGATTGGGACTGTAAATAAGTTAGTATTCTGATTTTCCATTATTAGAAAGGTAATACATACTGGTCCTAATTGTGCTTGTTCATTTGTAGAGTTAATTGATGGAATAGTGAAACCGTGTGGATGATGACCACTTCCGTTACCTAAACTAGGCAAACTTGGTAAGGGATAAAAAGCTTGTCCTCCTGTAAAATTTTTGTCAGTAAATGAGTCCCTAAATCGAGAAAAGTTTATAGATTTCAATAACATACCTTGCTCTAAAGTTGCAGGAGGCGGTAAAACAGGTGGGTGTTGACGGCTAAACAAAAATGTCAGTAAAGATGCCATATAATACAAAAGAGAATAAATAAACATACTTGAACAGTTGACCAAGCGGACGTTGCTGATTACTCCAAGATTCCTGTTGATTTGACATTGAGGGTTTCGTAATAAAAATTGATAAACCTATCTAATCAAATAGTTTGTTCCACTGAAATAATGAAATTCGGGGGGTTGGGATCTCCACTTTTTTTTTGAAAAATATTCTTTATAAACAAGTCAATAGTTTGTGATAATAATTTTTTATAATTGATTTCAACAATTAGTATAACTGAAAAGTTTGTAGTTTAGTTATTTGAGATTGTTGAGTTTTACGTCAGTGTGATGTTGTGAATGAATTTTCTTTGGAGCGGTGAGCCGAGAAAAATGAACAAGAAGCTCTTTTCCAAAAGGAAAAAAAAAAAATGATATATTACCCGGCTGCGACAAATAATGTCGTGGTATCTTAATTTTCATATTTCTTCCATATTTTTTTTTTTTGTCCAAACAATAAATAAAATAGCACCAGTGATATTTCATATACACACAACCGAACTACTTTATTTAAACCATTTTTTGTTTATTGCATAATGAACGCTCCAGATAGATTTGAATTATTTATATTACCAGATGGTGTGGATAAGTAAGTATAACTAAAAAGGATTAAACATAGGAATGAGATACTAATATGTTTTTAGAATAAAGATATTACCAGATACAAAAGTACCCAATGCAGCAATTATAAGAATAGAGAGAGAAGATCATACATTGGCAAATATATTGAGAGCACAATTGTTAAAAGATGAAAGGGTCATATTTGCTGCTTATAAAATCGAGCATCCTTTATTTGCTAATTTTGTATTAAGAATCCAAACAGAAGATGACTATTCACCTCGTGAAGCGTTACAGAATGCTTGTTCGAATTTGATCAGTGAATTGGATGTTATAAAAAGCAAATTTAATGATGAATGGGCACTTAAAGCACTTTTGAATAATAATGACGACGATTATGAGTATTGACCGTGTATATTATAAATAGAAATTCTAAAATAACAAAACTGTAGGTATATTTTTTTTTTTTTTTATTTTTTTTTAATTTATTTTATTAATATATTTATTTATTTAGGCGTTACATGAAATAAGGGAATAACTCTTTAAATTTAAAGAAATATTATATAATACAATTAGCTTATGAATCAACTTTCGTTGAATGCTTTTTTCTTGATGGCTTCTTTGATAACCATGATTTTTTCCATACATTCAGGAACATATTCAGTTTCAAAGGCGCCATGTTTCAAAACTTTAGCCAATGGTTCTGTCTGAGTTACACGACTTGGTGAAATGTGAGTGATTACTGAACCAGTTTTGGACATACAAATTTTGTGATGATCTTTAAAATTGAACTGAAAGTTACCATTGGTCATTTCAAACATGATAAAGTCTGGAGTTCTGGTATAACGTCTCAAAAACACAGTTTCATGTCTTTGTTCGTTTTCACTGACTTTTGATAAATTACTATTCATGTATTTGGCAAAAAAGTCAACAATTTCTAGTTGTCTTTTAGCTTTTGCAGGAGGATTTGTCACGTAACTTTCAATACTAGTCCAACCTTCATTTTCATGATAAATCAATTCCAAAAATTTATCCATACTATGGAATTTTAAGATTGTATTTTCATCATTAAACAAGACACCAATATCATCATTATTAAGTTGATATGAGAAACCGTATTTGTTTGAATAATCTACCCATTTACTAATCAATGTTGGGTTTTCACAAACCGGCATTTCAGATTCATCTATAGACTCATGCCTTGAATGTTCCAATCTTCTCATTGTTTGGTAAGTTTCAAAGCATATTTGGTTAAGTCCTTTAATGGCACTTGAGAAATTTCCACTGAAATTAACTCGTCTGGGTCTACCAAGCTGACCAGGATCAACTTCTTGATATTTATTTCGTGTGTCATTTGGAGATAATGATTGTGGAAGCATAGCTCTAGGTTGTTCTGAATGTAAGTCAGCCCGTAATATTTCAACGGGATTCTTATTCTTTGGTGTATAAATACCAGCACAATCTTTTGCGTATTTGAAATTGGTCTGTGATTGCGCTCTAGCAATTGTCTCAAGACCAAAGGGAGTTCCTTGCAAACTATCTTCTTGTATTTTATCTGGAAATGGACCTTTGAACCAATCATATTGTAAAATTTCATCGATGGTCGGTCTATTCAAAGGATTCAAACTCAACATATCTTTAATTAACTGTTTTGCAGATTCAGATATTGGCTTATCTTCTGGAAAGTAATATTCTGTCTTTTTGATTCTTTCATAAATGACATTTACGTCTTTAGCTTGAAAAGGAGGTTTACCAACTAATAACGCATACAACATGATTCCAATTGCCCAAATATCCACTTCAAAACTATGACCTGTATGTTTACCACCTAAAACTTCCGGAGCAATATAATTAGGAGTACCACAGATGGTATATTTCCTGGAATCAGTAGACGGTAAAACAGAAGCCAAACCAAAGTCACCTATTTTTAAGTTCATATCAGGATCAAAGAAAATATTACCAAGCTTCAAATCTCTATGTATAACTCTCCTGGAGTGTAAATATTTGATAGCACCAATAATTTGGACCATGAAATATCTGACTTCTGGTTCTGAAACTCTCTTTCTTGTTTTTAAAAGTTCCATTAATGATTGATTAGGACAAATTTCTAATAATATGTAAACGTTGACATCGTCTTCAAAACAATCAACAAAATTGACAATATTTGGATGTTTTAATGATTTATGTATTTTAATTTCAGATAATAATTTAGTTTTAGTCTTTTCATTTTTGATAGAGGCTTTGGCAACTGTTTTAGCAGCATAAATTTGACCTGAAGCATCTTTCATTTGAAAACAGCGGGCAAAACCACCTTCTCCTAAAAAATTTCCTCGGCGATAATCTCTTCCATTTCTAGTTCTCACTATTGATGGAGGTGTCTTACATAAAGCAGATAATTTTTCCTTCTTTTTCTTTTGTTTCTGATCAGTAGATTGTACTGGTTGGATAGTTTCCTTTGGGCGTCTGATTGATTTTCCAGGCGTGATATTGGTAGCTCTGGAGTTGAGTTGGCCACTATTTAATGGTTGCAATGGTTGAGGACGAAGAGCTGACATTCTCAAGTAGGGGAGGATACTTTTCTGTAATAAAAATAAATGCAACGATTAAGAATCAATAAGATGAAATAAAATGCAAAATGGTGATGAATATAAAATCAAATGTGGAGATAAATTGAATTTTGTCAATTGATCAAAAAGGTTATGTAAACTGATGGGATTAAATTAAATGAAATCAATTTATGATGGGCGTCAAGTTATTTATGACGATGAAAGTGATCTCTAAATTTTTTTTTTTAAAAAGCTTTTTAGTATCAATGTCTATTGATCTATCAAGATGAAGTATGCTTGTGCTAAATATGCTAAAGACACCTAAAGATGTTGATGTTTAAATATAAAAAATTCTATATTGAAAAAGGAAAAGAAATGAAAAAGTGAACAGAATGTATTAAATATATAAATTCCCCTATTGGTATTTATGTGTTTAGTTGTCTATAGTAAGTAATTTTTTTCTTTTTTAATATTTATTTTAATTAGTGTGTATATGTGTTTCTTACTTAGTAGTGCCCATCGATTATTGTTTACTTTTCGTCCATTTTAGTTTTAGTTTCAATAATTTTCGTTTGTTTGTTTTCTGTTCTGCTCGATTAAGTATGTGTCACGTGCAAAATGGTTTTTTTTTTTTTTTTTTTGCAATCATTTCTAACCCCTACTGGTTTTATCAATAGAACAATTTCGGTTTCAAACTATTTGTTTTATATCCTAATTGAGATTGGTGAATAGCTTGCTGGTTACTTTTTACCAAGTAAATATAAACATTTTTCATAAAGCTACTCATTAAATCAATGATTAATCAAATGATTAAAATATTAGTTACCATGACCATTATAGTCGATGAATGTAATTATCTCTTTGTATATTAGCTAAATTCTTTTGCATGAGTATATTTTTAATAGAATAATGTGCGTCGCTTACATTGTGGCAGTTGCAAAAAATGCATAATAGGTGATCACTGTAGTTGCTGGTGATGGAAAATCGAAAATATCCGAACCAAGAATTTCATCTCATTTGTTTTCCTTTTTAGTCTGTTTACATTTTATATATATAAAAAAACGTATACCAGGATAGCAAACTCTAAAAATTCGTTTAGTAATATTACCTTATACTCAGCAAGTCCACCCGTTGACTTGATTATATATATATATATATATATTAATTTAAATACCCTTTACATCCAGGAGCGCCACAAAGACATCTAATACGTTCTTCATCATTAGTTTCTCTTTCAAACTTGTAATCATATGTTAATTCTTCATTTGCCTCGATATCTCGCAATGCATAAATGACAATTCTCTTTTTCCCTTCAACTTTAATAATTTTCGCAGTACAACTAGGGCTGCAACAATGATTAATGAATCTCGCAATACCTCCCTTTTTAGTAGCATCAATAACTGTATTCTCATCAATTCTAAAAAGATACGAAGATCCAATACCAGTTTTTAAATAACTCTTTTCCCTATGCTCTGCAACTTGCTGTCTAATTCTTTCTCCGACATATTCAATAATCATTTCCTTGGCAGCAATTGGTTCCATTGCATATAACCCCCAGTTATGAATAGCCGACCGAGCAAAAGTGACGGGTTTTTTACGTTTAGTTAATGCATTCAAACTCAAAACTTCGGATTCCGTACCTATTTGAGCAGTAATATCAGCTGCAAATCTTCTATTATTAGCTCTGTTAACACGTGAACTTTGAATAGCATTGGTGTTGTCTGTTGGTTTATCATCATCTTCTTCTTCATATTGAATTGTTTTAATCGGTTTATTGGTTCTCCTACGATGTGGTAAGTATCCGATCTTATCAGCTTCTGGTATTTTTTTGAATCCTTCACTTTTAAATGATCCGGTTGTTGATTCCAAATTTTTCGGTATTTCTTCCAAATCTTCAGCTTCTCCCGTAATTTCATCAGCACTTTTATTGTGTATGAGTTTCCATGACCAATATTCAATATTTGGAGTTCCAAATGAATCTATTTCTGCTACCACCTCTTGTGCCAATTTCAAATCTTCTAAATCTTTAATCGTACCTTGTAAAGCATCCAAATCAAAAACACCACCAGATACAAATTCTGGATATACTGTTTTTGGAATTCCTTCAGTTGGTTGGTATTTAGTGTCAATTTCTTCTTCTTCGGGTTCAATTTCCATTGGAATGGGTTCTTCTTTCTCTTCGTCCACTTTCTGTTTCTTTGTAAGACGACTTTCAAGATCTTCATCAACACTTGTAATTGTAGAGCTTCTATCTCTCTTAGCAGCAGCAGGTGAAAGCGGTCTGCTTACAGTAACTTCATCATCATCTTCAAGTTCAGACTCAGATTGAGAATGTGTTTCCGATTCATCATCCAAATTAAGTGCATGCTGCATAGGAATAATACTATTTCTTCGCTTCCCCCTTCGGTCTTTCATTTTAGCTTGAGACCCTCGAAATGATAATAATTTTTGTTGAAGTTCTTGTCTTTGCTTTTCAAGAATTGACATTGCATTTTGTTTGAGCATATTGTTTGACAGTATTACTTTTGGTTTCGTCGCCTGCTCACGGGATTTGAGTTCCTCAACTAATTCTGGGTAATGCTCATGCCCTAAAGAATCTAAAATATTAGGAGCAATAATTCTTTCTCGGATATCTTTAGCCAAAAATGCTTGGAATTCTTTGATTAAAACATTAGTTGCTTCATCAAGAACATCATTTGATGGTTTCAGTTCATTATCTTTTGAAGTGTTTGAAAAACCTTCTGGTATAGCCATTTCCATCACCAATTTATATTCAAAAAAGTTTTTGCAATCTTCATTCAAAAAACATCTTTCACATTCATTTAGGGAATTAAAAACAATAAAAAATCCAGGTTTATCGGATAAAATTCTTGTCCAGTCGTATTTCTTGAGCATTCTTTTGACATCTTGGGAAGAAACCTTTTTGGTCGGGACGTACTTATCTCGAATTAAAATATATGGTCTATTCTTGACATATTTCTCCAAGTCCTTTGGTAATATTATACCTTGGATTATCTTGTGACCAAGTCTAGTTGAAAGAATTGTGCTATTGGGTTTGTATACCAAGTTTTTATCTCTGGTAGACTGTACACTCATTTCAGCTTCTAAACTTTTTTCTTTTTCGAGTAGTTGCTCTTCTTCGGCTTTCTTCTTCAACATTCCTTGTCTCTTTTTCTCTTCTATAAGTTTCTTACGGCGTAGCTCTTCCTCATGTGCTCTCTGTGATCTTTGTTGCAATAATTTCTGGGTTGCTGTATCCACTTTTCTGTTTAATGTCTGACTGTCATGATCATTTAGTGCTATTTTCAATGGTACCCCGTCAATTTTCAAATCATCTTGTCGAACTATCTTGATAAATTTTTTCGCCAGATTGGATGCCTTTTCAGCATTACCCAGAAACTTGAAAGTTACAATACCTAGAGGTACTGCAGTTGTGGAATC
>JAKTXM010000157.1:13264-24030 GCA_030582575.1 Candida buenavistaensis | reverse complement strand
CAACCAAGAGCTAACATGTAAAAAGAAAGTATATATAACATGTATTTTCAATAAAAACTGTAAAAGATAAATTGCAATAAAATTTTCTTTTTTTTTATTTTTTTTTTTTCGCTTTCTCCCAAAAACTTGAACCAATAAAATTTAACTGAAAACTAAACATCTGAGAACGAAATATTGGGAACGATTGATATCACTCAACAAAAGAACACACCCAGTCAAACTCATTTCCTATTTATTTAAATATTCTGTTTCATCATGAAATTTACATTTAAATTTCCAATTGCAAATTTGTTCAAATATAAACCTCAAAAATTCAATTATGGATTAGAACAAGATATTCGTCTGAAATTAGATACTTTACCATCAGTAACCAAAATTTATACCAATCCAGATGGATCACCTAGAGTACCAAGTGACGAAGAATTTAAAACTATTGCCGATTTACAAAATTTGTACTATAAAAGAAACAATTCCGAGTGGAATTTCATATTACCAGGTATCCCAAAGGAACAATTACAGTTGTTCAAAGATAACTCACAAGATTTGACCCATTTTGGATTTGTTTCTAAAGATGCTGGTAAAATTATTGATAAAATCCCATACAAAGATGCCACTACAGGTGAATTGAAATGGAAAATCATTAGAGAAACATCAAAAGCCGAAGGTTGGGAAATCCCATATTTTTATATTGTGTTGCCAGTGTTTGCGTACATATTCTACGTTAAGTATACTCAACAAAGTACATTAAGACAGTTGGAGGGTCCAGAATGGGCAGAAAAGGAATTAAGATTAAGAGCAATGGAAGATTATTTCCATGGTGATACTGAAAAGGCCAAAGAATTCTTGAAAAATGAAGGTAAATCTAAGAAAGAAATTAAAGAAAGAGATGATTTGGTTGTTTCTAGAATCTTGGCAGGTGATTATGATAAATTAGCGCAATTGAAGAAAAAAATGCCAAAGGATTTGATAAAAGTTGATGAGGATCCAGTTTTCAAGTATTAAGGTGAGAGTAGAAGTGAAATAGTAATAGTTAGATATTCATGTATCTAGTCAATGTATACTAAAATAAAAAAAAAAAATATCAACATAAATGCATTTATATATACATATATATATAGTCTCATATTTATTGAATCTCACCACTTTCTTCAATGACGATACTACCTCTTGGTTGACCTGAAGATGAACCGTAACTTTCAATCTTTTTAACAACATCAAGACCTTCAACAACTTCACCGAAAACAACGTGTTTACCATCTAACCAAGGACATGGAACAGTAGTGATAAAGAATTGACTACCATTAGTGTTTGGACCAGCATTAGCCATAGACAATAAACCTGGTCTATCGTGCTTCTTGACGAAATTTTCATCGTCGAATTTACTATTGTTATGAGTTGGAGAGTATCCACCATAACCTTTACCAGTTTCGAAATCACCACCTTGAAGCATAAAATCTGGGATAACACGGTGAAAAATAGAGCCTTTGTAACCAACACCCTTTTCACCAGTAGCTAAAACACGGAAGTTTTCAGCAGTAATTGGGGTAACTTCATCGTACAATTCAAAAGTAATTGGCTGTTGCTTTTCACCATCAATGGATGTTTTGAAAAAAACTTTAGTACCTAAAGCTCTTGGAGTTGTAGAAAAAAATCTGGCAGCGTTTAAGTTTAAAGATTTAGTTAAAGTAGTTTTAAACATTATGGTATTAAGAGGTTAAAAGAGTAAGAGAAAGGTTTCCTTTTTTCTTTATTTTTTTTTTTTTTTTCCAGATTCTAAAATGTTCTCCTAGATCCTTGCGCATAAGTATTGCGCTTACACATTTGATTCGTGGGATTCCAACTCAATAGTCCTTCCACAAAATTATATTCCTAAACAAAAGAAGTGAATAAAGTAAAACAGAATTAAAAGAAGAAAAAAAAAAATTCACTACAAAATAACTCTATACTTCATCCCCATCTTCTTTCAATCTAATTTCTTGTCCCTCTAGTCCGCTCTTAAAAACTTAACAAATCAATGTCACCACCGTTATTATTGTTTGATGAACCATTACTACTAGTGGCTGCCTTACTCCCTGATCCACTATTAAAGTCCAGGAAGAAATCATCGTCCGCCGCGTTAGGAGTTGGTTTAGCTGGAGCTGCGGCTGCAGCACTAGAAGTAGTGTGCGATGGGGATGTCTTTGACTTTGTTTTTGCTGACGAAAATAATGATGAGAATGCATCATTATTTGAGGATGGCTTAGCAGGTCCAGATGATTGTGAGTTGAAATTGTAATTGGGACTGTTTGTAGTTTGTTGGAATTGAGGTTGTTGTTTTTGCTGTGGCGGCTGGCCAGTATTGTATAAGTTGGCAAAATTACTAGTCAAGTTTGCAGGTTTTTGTGGTTGTGAAGGAGCGGCTTGGAAATCATCAAAATCATCATCGTCATCATCGTCATTATCTTCAGCAGCAGCAGTTGTAGCTTGAGTTGAAGATGTATTTGTATTTCCTTGTTGTGCACTTCCATCAAAAGAAAGTAAATCTCCTAACAAATCATCTTGAGGTTGTTGTTTAGAAGCTTTTGCATTAACTTTAGATGAACTAGTGGTTGGCTTCGAAGCTCCAGATGAGGTTACTTGGACGTCATATTCTTCAAAATTGTCATTTCCTGTTGCTCCATTGTTGTAAGCAGATGCTGGGTCATCAAATCTTTCACCATAAACACCACCATCCCCATAAACTCTATTGGCAAAATCTTCATCATCACCAGTAAATGTTGATCCGCCACTCCCAAACCCTGTTCCCATGGAGGACGCACCACCATATGCAGCAGATGAAACACCTCCAAATTTCTTTGCATTTGCTCTTGCTTTCTTACGTTCAGTTCTAATTTGATTATCATCATTCAAAAATGAAATTAAATTCTTTGCCTTGTTTCTAACATTTATTCCTTGATCTCTACCTTTTGAATCTATATAATGGAACGATTTCAACATTTGAATTAATGAAATATTAGCTCTAACATCATCAATTATTCTTTCAGAGCCATTTTTAATCAAATAATCTAATAATTGTAAAGATTTATAAATCTGTCTCCATTCATTAGCTGCTTTTTCCGTAAATCTACGGAAAATAAATGCAATAATTTCTTCACGTTCTCGATAATTATAAGTTCCACTAGCAATTTGCGCCATTAATGTGCTTGGGGCACCCCATGGTTCATTATTTGTTGCTTCACGTACTTTTGATTCTGTTTCAGTCAAATTCATGGCAACTACAATAAAATTAGTAATTCTCGTTTATCATGTTTTGATGTGAATGTGTTTTAAAACATACCATTTTGTGCCTTACGGACATATGCTTTAACTTCGTATAAGTTCAAATTCTTAGCTGCGTCCTTTAAAAGATCCATCTTGAATAGAATATAAGAATGATTGATAAAAAGAAAGGGAGGTTGGTTGTGGTTGATTTTTTTTTTCTTCTCCTTTGAAAAAAATAAAAATTAAAAAATTAAGAAAATTGTTGATTTGTTATGAAAAAGAGAGACAGAGAGAGACAGAGAAACAGAGAGACAGAGAAACAAGGAATTTTTAATTTGCTGTTATTTTTGAAATTTTCAGTTGAGGTTATTACAAAAGTCACTCTAATTCTAAATAATAAATATTCAAAATATCTGCGGACTAATTAGACTATGGTGTGTTCAGTCTATCAGAAATGTTTATAGTAGAAATTAGCCATTCTAACTTAATCCCAACCGCTTGCGGAATGGTATAACCGACATAGGTGGGCTTAGACACGAGCCTTTTTTTTTTTTCTTTTATTTTTTTTTGTTCCGCTCTCTTCCCCCCTCCCCCAAGAGTATGGAAAGCTGCAGCTCTGTATTATGTCATAAATCTCAATAAATTCTAGTTTTTTACGGAGTTTACTATATATTCACAAAATTACAATTAATTCGCTATGATAGTTTTTAGGTTAGTTTCATGTACGCTGTATCACTACTATTAGAAAGAAAATTTTACAAAAGCACCATCTATGGGTTGATGGGATCTTGACGGTATTGGAATGTCAAGAGAGTAATTTTAATGCTAAAAAAATAATGTATACACCACCATTTCTTTTAAATACTTGATTAATTACTAATTTTCACTTATATATATATATATATATATATATATATATATATTGCACTCCAATCAAGGTATTCCATTTATTCCATATATTGAATAAGCTTGTTAGGGTACCAGTATTATGACACCAGGAGGTATTCTATTAATTCCGGTAACAAAAGGTTTATATAATGCTTGACAAGTTTTTACTTTCTATACTTTCTTTTAATTTCAGCAGTTAAGTTTATTAACAGGCTCAAACTATCACCTGCTCCTTTTTTGCTCTTTGGTGAAGTCATTGGAGTGCTTTCTTGAATGACCCCGTTACCGAAACCTTTCAATATTGAATCATTGTTATCAGTCATGATTGAAGAATTTAAAAATGTGCTATTGTTCTTATTGACTGTTCTGTTTATATTTTTCTGTGCCAAATATTGTACTAACGAAGATTTGTTAATGCTTGTATTGTAAGAAACATTGGAATTTATAGGCTGATTATAGACCCTCGAGTGGTTCAAATGATTATTCAAATACTCATATTTTCTTAATGTTTTTGCCTGGTTTAATAGCTTACTCTCTAAAGTTTGAATCTTTTCCTTTTCAACTGGTGTTGACCGTCTTGAACCAAAGGTTTCCTTCTCTATTATCAAGTCCAATTTCTCTAGTTTGTTTTTATACTTTGCACCTCTTGAAGTTAATTCACCATTAAATTCTAACCCTATCTTTTCAAATGCCTTGGATAAAATGGTGTTTATATTTCCGTTCTTAATTGTCATATCACATAATACTAAATTCTGTAAATTTGATGTTGAAGAGTACTTTGAAAGATTCAAAATGCTGGCCACTTCCATACTTTCAATATCAGATTCACTTACATCCCAAAAGTTAATTATAACCAGTACTTTGTAATAACTATACTTATCAATCAAAGAGATCAATTTTTGCAAAGTTCGCTCATCGTTCTTTAATTTATCCCTGATTGAAAGTGAACCCGGTATTGTCAACCCACATTCAAATAACATAAACAGTGTTTTAGAAAAAAAATCCTTGTTCAAATATTCTTTATTTGGTAAACTAGTTATGGTCAAATCAATCTTGTCATTACAAACTGATCTTTGATAAATCATTGATTTCATGTTTGGTTTCAAATTCAATTTTGATTTTAACCACTTGGAATATAAAGAATCCCAATTTTCAACAACCAATACAAATGTTAGATCCAAATTCTTTTGGTTGATTTTCAAATTCAAATTGTTAGAACAATTATGTAAAAACTTTGCTAAATCCAAGGGGGCCCATAATTCATGCACTTCTTGTTGTTTTTCATGTATAGCACCGACATCAACTATCTCTCTTTTTTTTCTTTTACCAACACTTGAACTACTATCTATACTACTGATTGAAAGTCTTCTTTTATTTTTTTTCGATTTTTCAAAACTAACTGACTTTAATTCATTTAATTTTAATTTTTTATCATTTAATTTAATTGCCGCTTTTTTTGCAGTCTTTACTATTTTTTTCATCTTTTGTTTTTTTAAATTTAAATTATAAAAATTAATAGCTTTAGCTTCTAAAACACATTCATAAATAACTTCTCTTAAAAAAGCTCCATATAATTCTTCACCTAATGAAGCAACAACATACTTTCTTTCTTTCTTTGTATAAAATTCATTCATCAATTTGAAGGATACCGCACTAAGTTCGGCATTCACGGTATCTTTCAATATCTGTTGAAATACTTGTTCAAGCGCTTGAGGAAACTTTGGAAGCTGAGTCAATTTTTTCGAATGGACTATTGGTTTCGGTATTGAAACAGCAGATGGTTCCTTTTTATCAATGAGTTGTGGTTGTGGTGGCGGAACGCTTGGTTTGATATCAAAAGTTACTTTCTTTTGAGTTTGTGCATCCGGGGATTTCTTGAATCCAAAATCTATTTTGGGTATTGGTTGTGATGGTTTCACTATATCTTTCTTGCCTGGCGCAGGTGGTGTAAACAGAAACGTTGCTTGGGGTTTTTCAATTGGTTGTACAACTGCTGGTAAAGAAAGTCGTTCTTGCTGCTGTTGTTGTTGTGGTTGTTTCTGATGGAATTTAATTTCCATTGGCTTGGTACCACTCTCTAACGGTTGAAACTTCTCTAATTTTGCAAGTGGTTTAGCAACAGATGGTACAGGTTTGTTGGGTATAAATTCAGATTGATTCATTACTGATCCCACATTTGGAAGCCCACTGTTGACAAAATGTCTTAAATCCTGTCCTTTATATTTAGCATCCAATTGAGTTGAATAAGGCGGAGAATACTTTGCCTTCTCTTGGAATGAATTTAATTTATATTGTGTTTCCAATTTTTCTTTATTGAATAAATCAACAGTCATTTCTCCTTTAACATTCAAAGTATCTATTTCATAATAATTAAGAAACTTGACCAATTTTTCAACAGAATCAAACCCCAAAATTTCTTGTAATCGTATCATGGAATATGGTTTCGTTCTTGTATGGAAACTTCTTGCTATTGCTTTAAGTGCATAAAATCGAATTTCATTAAAATGCGTTTCCAATAAACAAGCCATTAACAAAGGCGTTTCATCGCTATAAATGAGACGAAAAAATTCTGTATAAAAATTTAAAGCTCCAACAAGGTTCGTGACACCCCTTTCAACTACGTTATTTTGAGATATAATTTTTTTAAATTTTAATGCTAATTGCACTAATGGGTTCTGATAAATATTGTCCGGCAACTTTTGAACTTGTCTCTCCAAATCAGGATCCCTTATGTGACTTAGTAAATGATACGCTCTAAATTCAGGTTCATTGGGGGATTTGCCTCCGTTATTACGCACATCATGATAAATTTCCATCAATGTTTGTAGGGCTTTATTAAATTGTTCCAATTCTTGTTGTTGCGAGTATTCAACATCGCTACCGGCCATAATATGCAATGATAATAAATGTATGCGGACTATTCGCTCGTTACAATCAACTGCCTCGGGACCAAAGTTGTTTTGGTATGTAAAATCTTGTCGTATCGATCTTGTTCTATCCCAGATAAATGAATGGGCTTCAGGAAGTTGCAGTAAAACAATATCTACTAAATAATCTAATGTTTTCTTCAAAATATGTGGGGGCCTCACATCAGAAGGCAATGGTGGTGGTTGTCCAGCTGCTGGTCTAGAAAATGCTTTCACAGCTCGTTCTCGAGATATTTTGTTGGTCACTGGATCCTTTTCTAATGCCTTGACATTATTCTCAAGTTGTCTCCGCACTCTTTCAAATACTGGACACATATCCAAGCACGAACCGGCAAATGATATGGCTTCGGTCAAATCTTTAGCAACATTTTCGGCATCCACTAATCCTAATTCCTCCATCTTGGCTCTTTCTATCTCTCTGAGTTTTTGCATATCTTCATATAGTCCTTGATAATCTCTGCCTCCATTTTCTGTTTCCATTAGGGTCATTTTTGCTTGGTTGTCTTTATCCCATTGATTTTGAACAAAAATAGGGGTGTGCAATAATTTTGGTTGAGTTAAAAAATACTTTGGTATCGGTCTTGAATTTTGAGGTCTTTTATGGTTAAACCCTAGGGTCTCTGGGAACTGAAATAAAGGTCCTGTAGATTCAATATCATTTTGACTAAAAACTTGTAGCCTGTTATTTTTCAGCAGCGTCTTCTTACTGTTGAAACCTTTTTGTGGGTGTTGCTCCAGTACAAATGTTTTCATTTTAAAAGTATCACTCCGATTCAGCCCCAACCCATTAGATAATGAATTATTGACAAAGCCTCCATTCAAAATGGTTGAGCTTCCAAATGCTGACATATCAACCAAAGTTTATCTGGACAAATGCACGAATCTACCAAATGAATTTCTCGTTGATATGAAAACGTATTTTGTAATATGCAAAATTATAAGGGAAAAATTGCAATTCTTTTCTTTCTCTAACAATGGCCCTGTTTTCAATTAATTCGTGTAAAATTAAGTTTTAGTTGGAGTACGAAATAGTCATTGGAACTTTTTTTTTTCTCGTTGAACGTTTTTTATTTTTTTGTTTATTGTCACATTTTTGTGGTATACTATTGTCTAACTATACAATATACTACATATCCCTCCTTTAACTTATCACCTAACATGTGGCTAGGTACACTATATAATTGCAAGTTCTTTTCATATAATATAGTATTTAGAAATTCTTCGAAAGTTATGGAATCTCTTAATTGAATTGCAATAAATACAATTGTTTGACTGCCCATCAAGATCTTCATCGAATTTATAAAATGAGGAAGCAAGTATTCATTGTAAATAGTATCACAAGCTATTATAATGTCAGGGTATTCTTTATCCAAACTTAGTAAATGCACGTTGTACTGTCCTGTCTCGGTGTCTTCCCAGTCAAATTCAACCACATCAATTACACCATCTTTAGCTTTCCCATCACTTAAAATGGTGCTACTTCTGAAACTCGGGACGTTATCTAGGATGTTCTTTTTTAATAATTTCAAGATGTGCTTTTGATCCGTAGCTATAAAATGGCCAACATGTGGCAGAATTGCAGATACACAAATTCCGGCACTACCAGATCCCAACTCGAGAATATACGTATCTCGAGACAAATGAAATGGACTGTCCGAAAGTAACCAGTCCGTAAAATATATAGAAGATTGCCAACATAAAAATCCTGTAGATGATGAATTGTTTTTTTGGTTGGATAATTGGCTTAATGATTGTGTGATATTTAAATCAATGTTACTTTTCAGTAAGCTCACGTGTATTTCATTTTGAGATCGATTGAAGTATCCCAAATTATCTTGTAACTGTCTCTCCGAGTATAACTCAAATATGTGATCATCTATATTACTTTCATATATGGGCTCTAACAACAGGATGGCCCTAGACCAGTTGGCCATAATTACTGGGTTGGTAACAAAAAAAAAATCTATTTCCTTCTTTTATTTTATCTTACAAAAAAAAAAAAAAAAAAAAAGGCTAAAAATCATCTATATAAATATATTTATATAAAAATGCATATATGCACAAAATCCTCAAACTCTAAATAATGTTTTTAGCTTTCAAAATTTCTGCAATTAATATACCTGCACCTGCAGCTCCAATAATAGTATTATGAGACAAGACAACCATTTTGAAATCTAACAAAGGATCTTCTCTAACTCTACCAACAGAAACGGCATACCCATTATCTCTTTCTCTATCTAATCTAGGTTGTGGTCTATCCGGTTGTTCTAAAAGATGGATGGTTTGTTTTGGGGCTGAGTGGCATCCTAATTTACTAGCAGCACATTCATAATCTCTCAAACATTGTTTCACTTCTTCCACTGATGGTGCAGGTCTATTGGCAAATCTTAATGAAATACATTCAGTGTGACCATCAATGACTGGAACACGATTACATTGAGCACTAACTTTCATTTCATTTTCTGGAATTGAAACAAATTCAGTACCTTCTTTGTTGATACCACCCAAAATTTTCTTTGTTTCCCATTCCAATTTATCTTCTTCCCCACTAATGTATGGAACGATGTTATCCAAAATATCCATTCCAGAGACACCAGGTGAAAACCCGGCACCAGAAATAGCTTGTAAAGTAGTTGCAGTCAATGCATCGATTGGGCCGAATTTATCAACCAAAGGTTTTAAAGGTGCAACTAACCCAGCAGTAGAACAATTAGAGATACAAATGATAAAACCAGGTTTCTTTTCACCTTTTTCAGTGGCTTGTTTAACTTTATTCTCAACAACATCGATATGTTCAGGATTTACAATTGGAACAACTAATGGAACGTCCTTTTCTCTTCTATAATTCTTGGCATTTGAAACAACTGCTAATCCTGCGTTGACGAATGACTTTTCAATATCACCTGCCACATCTGAATCTAAACCGGAAAAGACAACATCACATTCCAAAAAATTACCCTCTGGTTTACATTCTTCAACAACAATATCCTGTTCTTTTTCCGGTAATCCTTCTGTTTGTTTCCAACTTGCAGCATCTTTATATTTCTTACCTGCTGACCTTGCTGAGGCACCCAATGCGTGGATTTCAAATTCCGGGTGCTTTGATAATAATAAAATAAATCTTTGGCCTACTGAGCCAGTGGCTCCTAAAACACCTGCTTTCTTTACTGGCATGGTTAAGGTTCTGAAGTAATTGAGAAATAAAATAAAAAAAATATAAAAAAAAAAAGATCTCAAATGAGTCAACTTAATTTTTCAACTTTTTTTTCTATTCTTTTTCGGTGACGCAAGCCGTTTCGCTGTTTGCACGACCCGATTCCGGGCAAACAAAACTACACAGCTATATAACTATTGATTAAATGGGGCTGAAATGAGTCCTACCGTGAAACTAGATGTTTCAATTTCTACAGTCAAAACTGAAAACAGTTTAATTAAAAACCCAAGTAATTTGTACTTTTTTCATTGCAATATTTTACAATCTTTTTTTGAAATATTTACTTCTTAGTAAGACATTTGCACGTAGGATACTTAATAGCACTATGCAACAACAAGGTCCAAAAAAAATCAAAAATACACATTATCTTTACCAAGTACGGTACATTTGCAACTACTTGATTCACGACATTTTGCTTGAATGTCGCGCCCGATGTCGTTACGCGTTTCGTTCACTGATTTTTCAAAACCATTGCTTTCTTTTTTTTTTTTTTTTTT
>JAKTXM010000157.1:0-13164 GCA_030582575.1 Candida buenavistaensis | reverse complement strand
AATGGTCAATACAGATTTTGAAAAAATTTATTTAAACCAATCCAAAACAGGAGGGCGTATGCGTATTGCAGAATCAGGTCTTGGATGGAAAGCCAACGTGGCCAGTTCATCTAATGGTGCATCTGCTCAACCATTTCTTTTGCCTAGAGAAGAAATATTAGTATCCAGTTGGTCACGAGGCTCCAAGGGTTACGAGTTGAGAGTTCAAACCAAAAGTAAAGGCGTTGTATCTTTAGATGGGTTTGATAATGATGATTTCACTAAATTGAAACAGGAGTTGACTCGTAATTTTCAAATTAGTTTGGAACATAAAGAACATTCATTGAGAGGTTGGAATTGGGGTAAAACTGATTTGGCTAGAAATGAATTGGTTTTTAATGTCAATGGTAAACCAGCTTTTGAAATTCCTTATGAAAATATCAGTAATTCTAACTTGACTGGGAAGAATGAAGTCGCACTTGAGTTTAATTTAGAAAATAATCGATTAGGTGATGAAGTTGTTGAAATGAGATTCTATGTTCCTGGAACTGTTGAAAATGAAAAAACTGTAGTTAAAAATGAAGAGAATGGTGAAGTTGTTGAAGAAGATGTAGTCAACGAAACAAGCGCCGCACAACAATTTTATGAACAGTTAAAGGACAAGGCTGATATTGGACAAGTTGCCGGTGAAGCTATTGTTTCATTCAGTGACGTGTTGTTCTTGACTCCAAGAGGTCGTTATGATATCGACATGTACCCATCATCATTGAGATTAAGAGGTAAAACGTATGATTACAAGATACAATACGAACAAATTGAAAGAATTTTCAGTTTACCTAAACCTGATGAAACCCATCATTTGATAATTTTACAAATCGATCCGCCATTAAGACAAGGTCAAACTAAATATCCATTCTTGGTATTGCAGTTTGTAAAAGATGAAGAGACCGAGTTAGAATTAAATGTCAGCGAGGAAGACTTTGAAAACAAATATAAAGATAGATTAAAAAAGACATATGATGCCCCCACTCACGTTGTAATGGCACATTGTCTTAAAGGCTTAACTGAACGTAAATTGATTGTTCCAGGCTCATTTCAATCAAGATATTTGACAGCTGGTGTATCTTGTTCTGTCAAGGCATCGGAGGGTCATTTATTCCCATTAGAAAGATGCTTTTTGTTTGTCACCAAACCAACACTTTATATCCCATACAGTGAAGTCAGTAGTGTGGTAATGTCTAGAACAGGAGGTGGTGTTTCTGCATCAAGAACTTTTGATTTGGAAGTGAATGTTTTTGGATCCAATCAGCTGCACGTTTTTAGTAACATTGATAGAGAAGAACAAGAAATTATTGAATCATTCTGTAAAGAAAAGGGGATTAAAGTGAAGAACGAAGAAAAAATTGCCAAAGCTAGATTGGCTAAAGCCCTTGAACAAGAAGCCAATGATGACGATGGCGATGCTGATATGGGAAGTGCTGGTGAAGACGATGAAGAGGCTGATGACGATTTTCAATCTGGATCTGACTCTGATGTGGCCGAAGAATTTGATAGTGATGCGCCCTCATCTAGTGAAGATGAAGATATGGACAAGGATGATGAGGGTCCACCTAAGAAGAAATCTAAGAATTGAGTATATTTTGTGTATTATAATGATAAAAAAAATATATGTGTGGAACCAACCGAAAAAAAAAAAAAAATTATGTCCCTTACTGTAGATACGTCATAGTGGTATGACTTAGATCTGAGATTCTAAATATAGGTGATATGAGCAATGCAAGCAATATATTCTTTTGGTAACTTTACATACTCTTCCCAGTTAGCACGGCGTAGTAACGGGCAACCACTACTTAAACTTGAAATTAGAATGACCCCCAAGAAATTATTTTTGTTGGAAAACTGAATAAACGGTTACAAAAGAAAATCAAGGGATCTGCAAATGACAAGTACCATTAAGAATACGAAGTTTACATTTCATTTATTTTAGGAAACTTTCAAACCCTAACAGCTCATCAATTGCCTGTCTCACTCCGCCATGTCACGATTATTACGATATGACTACAATTGTCAAACAAGTGTATTACTTATGGTCAATCCTCTCAATTCCAACCAATTCACAACAATAGAAATATTTAGTTTTTGATTTAGTTTAAGGGGCTCTGAACTATTTTTAGAGAAATAGGGGGTACATGATTCCAACAGCAAATTCAAAAAAAAAAAAAAAAAAAAAAAAAAAAAAAAAAAAAAAAAAAAAAAAAAAAAAAAAAAAAAAAAAAAAAAAAAAAAAAAAAAAAAAATAAAATGCATATCCAGTAATGTAGGTTGGCCATTAGAAAAAAGCAACAACAACAAAGCACTGAATGAAAGGGATATGTAGAACATTTTATACTTTGTAGTATTCTTAATTAGTTCTCCAGAGTTGGTAATTTTTACATTTGTTGGGATCTGAAGTGATGTGGCGTATAGAAACTCCTTCTATTAGACTTCCTAATGTGGTAATTTTTATTCTTTGGTATTAATCACACGCGCAACAACAGATTGTCAGCACTCTAGGAACGCGCGCGGAATGAGCAAAAATTTGTGAATGAAACAGAA
This sequence comes from Candida buenavistaensis, assembly GCA_030582575.1. NCBI lineage: Eukaryota > Fungi > Ascomycota > Pichiomycetes > Serinales > Debaryomycetaceae > Candida > Candida buenavistaensis. Next base: position 10,590 of record JAKTXM010000157.1, on the reverse strand, counting down.
AATTTTTTACATTTTGTGATTGTCATGTCAAAGTTGCAAAAGAGAATGTGTAATTTTTAGAGACTTTCAATGGTTACATTTTCAACTTAGACTTAACTCAAAAATAATGTTATCCAATCATATTTGATCTTTATGTTGTGATTGTCATGCAAGTGATTTACTCATTCAATTTAGCACAATATTGTTTAATTAATTTCTTTTTTCCCACAGTTGTACTGCCTACACAATTCTTTTTATTTTTTATTTTTTTTTTTTGGCTCTGCACAGTTTAGCATTTGTTGTATAGCTCGGTTTTGTGACAAACATTCCTCAAGAGTGTACATGGCCAGCACAAAAGTTAGGTGAGAATTCGTTTAATTCCTAATAAAGAAATTTTATGATATATATATGCTTAATTTTCCCAACATGCTTCAAATACTATACTTTCTTTAGACTGTTCTTTTTCCCTAATCAAGTAAATTCAAGGTTCTATCAGTACTTGTCATTTCAATTCAATACAACACTGTCACAGGTAACAAATACAACCAAAGAACTAGAATCTATATTCCCCACATAGAATACTCCCCTGATTTTCACATTACATCACCTTTCAGGGCCCAATACTTTTCTGAAAGTATAAAACAAGAATTAAATCATTTTGGTGTTTTTTTTTATAAGAAAAAAAAATTAGCACCAAAATAATTGTATGTCCCAGATAAACTTACTAGAATTTCAAGACTATTTAATTTATAGCGAGTCATTAAATACTTTGATTCAAAGTGAAGATATAAAAATGGATTCAGTCGTGAACATGAATGCTTTTCAGCCACCTCCATCTATAGCTACAGAACGTGAAGATATTGAAGGTGTACCCAAGAGATCTCCAGCTAGATTATTTGAACGTTGGAGACTGCCACAAGACAAAAAAGACCAAAGACCACAAATCCAACCCATATCTATCAAGAAACAAGAAATTACAATGAAAGAAATTGACCGTTCGGAACCATCATCACCATTAAGTATGGTTTCTAGTAATGGCGATTCTAGTGCTGCTTCAATATTTTCAGACCCAAAAAATAACACATCCATGCAATTACTACTGTTGGATGATATAGATGATATTTTAGAGGATTATGGTGATGCGGAGATATATGATGCTGAAAAGGTCACTATCACGTATATAAGCTCGAATTTTTGTACTGTTTAATGCAAACTTTAATTGATTAAAGAAAAACCCCATACGCGTTTTAAAATACTTATTTCTAATGGTTTCATTTATTAATTATAGGTGATCTGTTTACTAACTCAATTTCCTAATATGGGCAAATTAATGGTTGATCAAAAAATCTAATGATCGTGATGAATGTAACAAAAGATAATTTGAGGTTATTTCGCAACATGTGTCGCTAAGATGCATACGAAAAAAAAAAAAAAATAAAGAAGAATTGGAGTATTGTCAATATGAAGTTCCTGGATCGTTCCTTTTAAGACTTTATTGTTTAAACTTTAAGTGGTGTTTTAGACTTGTTAAAGTTTAAGCTTTTATTTTTAAATCGATGGGGATTCTCAGCCAGCAATTTTCTTATTTTTTTTTTTTTTTGCAACAGACGTGATAGGGATAACTGCTGCAAATTCTAACTTAAGTGCTGAGAAAATAATATAATCGTTAAGAAATGACACTACCCCAAGGTATAACTATTATTGTAGAAGAAATTTTAAAAGGTAAAATAACTTACAAGTCACGTGACTCGGTAGTTGAAATTAGTAGGAACTCAGAAACGGCCACCTCCTTGCCCCCCAAAAATAGAATAAAATTTGCTTAAAGAGAACTATTCTATTAATAAATTATGACAGAATTTTAGGAGTGGGGGGAGGAATTATTTTTAATATATTGGATCCCCCACGACTGTGGGGATCCAATTTACAATGAGTTTACCCCTGAGTAAACCAAGAAAGTTATATTTATTCAATCGCATCTCTGAACTGGCAAGCGGAATAAGTGGCAAGTAAGTTTGCAAATTAGTAACTACCATTCAATACTGTTCCGGTTGCGTCGTGCCGTATATATTATATCAAATAGAAAAAAAAATAAATTTTGCGGCAGAATACAAGTACGGGTAAGCGACAGAAAAAATAAAATAATCTTGAAAAATAGTTACTCCTTTTCATTACTCATCTCCTTGAACTTACTTTATTTTCGGCAATCTGCTACCATGTCAGACTCTTCGAACCTTGACATAGGATTAGTCATATATTCCGCAGTCAAGCCAATCTTTAAAATCTATTTCATCATAGCAATAGGGTTTTTCTTAGCAAAACGAAATATTTTAACGGTTTCAACATGTAGGGATATTTCAGATACTATTGTGACTGCGATTATGCCGTGTTTGATCTTTAATAATATAGTGAGTAATTTGAAATCTTCAGATATTAAAAACATTGGAATTATTGCATTTACGGCTACATTATTATTCACCTTTGGAGGATCGTTAGCTTACGGCATTCATATTATAACAAAATCACCTAAGAGATGGTTGGGTGGTTTAATATCAGTGGGTATATTTCCAAATATTAGTGATTTACCTATTGCATATTTGCAAACGTTTGCTAAAGGTGGTGTTATATTTACTACCGAGGAAGGAGACAAGGGTGTAGCATATGTGTGTATTTTTTTAATGATGATGGTAATGTGTCAATTTTCATTTGGTTTATTTAGACTTATTGAATACGATTTTAGAGATGAATTGAAAAGCAAGGATGAAGAAGAGAAAATAGGAAGTGATTCTGAATGTAGTACGGATCAAGGAAAGCAAGGAGAACCAAAACCAGTGAATTCTGCGACATCGCAACAACAGCTATTACCTGTAGCCAATGAATCATTTGACACCAATTCAATAGACAGTCGGGCTGTAGCATCAGATAAATCAAGCTTGGAAGAAGAAGAAGAAAATCAGCACAATCAATTTTTAAAATCTAGAGAAACGCAATCCAGACGCTCAAACAGTAGAAATTCATCACCAGCTATAGAGGGTACAAGCCCGAGAAGGCGAGGATCTGGTGGCTCAGAAACGAGTATACCAGTTACCGTTGGACTGGTCCTTTCAAGAACAACTGATTTAAGAAGACAGAAATCTCAAAATGTTCAAGATGTGATTAATGAATATTCTGAATTTGATGCTTTGAGACATAATGAAGTGCAAAGGACGCGAACACCAACATCTATGATTGCATCAGAACCAATAGAGACGGAAGACTCAAAAGTAAAGGCATACTTGAAGCAATTGTACAAAAATGTGACAACCCCAAGCTCATTATCATTAATTGTATCTATTGCGATCGCAATGGCACCTCCATTAAAAGCTTTGTTTGTTAAGACAAGTTTCTACATGCCAAATGCCCCAGATGAACTACCTCCATTATCTTTTGTAATTGATTTTACAAGTTATATTGGTGCCGCATCAGTTCCATTAGGTTTGATTTTATTAGGTACAACATTGGCTAGATTACAAGTCAAGAAAATGCCCACAGGATTTTGGAAAACTGCTTTGTTGGTTACAATTGCAAGATTGATTATAATTCCAATTTTCGGTGTTGGTATAACTACAGGATTTAGCAATGGTGGATGGTATGGAGATGACGATTTGGTCCGATTTGTTAGTGTATTAGAATTTGGATTGCCTAATGCCACTTCATTGGTTTATTTTACTGCATTTTATACTGATCCTTTGAGTGAGGATCATTTACAAATGGATTGCTTGGCCATTTGTTTAATTTCTCAATACATGATATTATGGGTTTCATTGCCTTTTTTGACTACTTTCACATTAAAGGTTTCTATGGGTTATTAGAGAGCATGTTTTATAGAGGTAAAAATATCACAATACCTATTCACTACAGTCAAATGATTTCTAAAACAGGAATGTAGTACACGCACTTTTTTTTTTTTTCCGTGTACCTTATGATTGCTATCTAGAAATACCTTTCCCACAAAATTTTCAATAAACTTTTTCCTTGTTCTTTATTTTTTATTTTTTTGTCATCCATTCATCAATTCATAAATCATTACAATGGCATTATATTACAATTTAGTATTTGGTTTATTAGCTTTTGAAATGGCCTTTTTTGGGGTTCTTTCATTACCATACCCAAGAAGAATTAGAAGAACGGTCTTGACTACTGTGTCAGCACCTTTCAAGAACGAACAATTCCAAATTGCCATTAAGTGTATTCTTGGGTTTGTTTTAGTTTTATTCATTGATTCGGTAAACAGAGTCTATTCAGTCACGTCTGAGTTGCATGCCGCTTCTCCAGCCAACCATAACCTTGGTACTGGTGGTGTTGTTGATCGTTCTGAAGTCCAAGCTAGAAGATTTTACGCTCAAAGAAATATGTACCTTTGTGGATTTACTTTGTTTTTGACTTTTATTTTAACTAGAACTTACTCGTTGGTTGCTGAGTTGATTGCAACTAAGGATAAAGTAGACAATTTGAAAGCTACTGGCGCTACTGATGATTCTGCTACAGTTGCTCAATTAAAAAAGAAATTGGCTCAAAAGGATGATGATTTGGAAATTTTAAAGAGTCAAGCTAAAGGTTTATCCTCTGACTACGATCAAGTCGCCGAAGTCTCAGAATTAAAGGCTAGAAGTTAAACTATTATATATCTATTTAGTTTCATAGGCATTACTTTTATGTTTAGGAGTAAATTGAAATTCATCTGTTGCTTTTCCTAAAAACATTTCTGTAATTTTGATCCAATCCTTGTAATCGGTGGAGGCAAGTAATGTTTCCAATTCATTTCTGCCAACCCATTTTGGTGGTCTTTCATTCAATTTTGGTGGTAATCTCTCCATAATGCCGATTGGGATATATCTATGAGTGAAACTTAAAAATTCACACATAAATCTTCTTGCTAAACCAACACCGTATTCATCTGAGCCCCAATGTTCAATTGCAAATTTGGCAAATTTACCCAACATATCCAATCTTTCGCTTGAAGATTTATCCAAATATTGTTGTGCTTCAACTTCTTCAAATATCCATGGCTTGATTAATGCTCCTCTAGCAACCATAACAGAATCAATACCATCGGTGTTGATATATTTATACCAATCTTCATGAGAATAGATATCCCCATTACCAACAAAATAAACCGGATCTCTATCAGTTTCATCTTTATTGTCTTTTTGTTTTTCATTCCAGTTCGTCACAATAGACCCAACTTCGGTAATATAATTCCAGTCAGCTTCTTTAGAATAACGCTGTTGTCTTGAACGACCGTGCAAAGTAATAGCAGCAGCGTTACCATCTTCCAAAACCCTAGTTACCAAGTTTGTGGCAGTATTCTTTCCTTCTTTAATACCAGTTCTTATTTTAACGGTTACTGGAATATCCCCAGATGAAGCATTCATACCTTTCAAAATACGTAATAATTTTGAAGGTTGGTCTAATAATGCAGAACCCTGACCTTGTTTGTATAACAAATCTATTGGACAACCACAATTCAAATTCAATTCCGATACATGTGTCGTATTCTTATAAATTGCCTCTGCAGCTTTAGCAGCAGCCCAGTGTTTAGCGCTTGCAATTTGAACTGCAAATCCAGGATGTTCACTAATATGTGCCTTAGGTAATGCCCATTCCGGATTATGACCTTGAATTAATGGAAGAGAAAGAGCCATTTCCGAATATGTTACATCAGCACCTAATGTTTTCATTAATCTACGATATGGTAAGTTACCGACAGTTGTTAATGGCGATACAATTTTTGCTCCACGCAAATGAAGTTTCTTCTTCTCCGATACTTTATATGGTGCTTCAAAATATGTTGATTCATTATCTTTACGTTCTTCCTTTTGTTTTGAGTTATCCTCATTTTGAATCTGTGAATCCAAAAACTTGATGACTGGTTGTGCAATGTCAAAATTGTATTTCTTTTTTTGCATCTTCATTTTTTCGTCTTTATTAATGTGATTCACTTCATAGTTTACTTTTTTACTAATTTCCAACTTTTCAAGATCTTTTATCAATTTGGATGTTTCTTTATTATAGTGGGATTTCAACCATCTACATTTAATACCAGTAGGACAATAACCAAGTGCTTCAAAAACTGGACACACTCCATCAATGTCTTCTGGTTTGGATTCCAAATAAGATGGAATATCATGATGGAAACGACATGCATCAGCGCCTGTTTGGCAGACTCTATCATCTTCAGGATCGATCAAAGAAGGACACAATTTGATTGTATCTTTCTTTTGCTTCAAGTCACGTTTATGGTTTTGTCCCTTCCTCTTCTTTCCCTTTGGTTTAGAATCTCCTTCTCTGTCACCCCCTTCGGCTTCGTCATCATCATATTCAATAGCTGGCAATGATGAAGCGGGTGCTAAATACTCAGGTTTTATAGCCGCAACCCCTTTTACATGTGTAGAAGTATTTGGTTTCTTCAAATCGGTGTTTGGTCCAGTTTCTTCCACTGGTCTCTTTTCAGGTGCTGTCATAGTAGCTTGGTTAAATTTCTATGCAAATCTTTTGGTGTCGCAGTATTTTTATTTTTATTTTTATTTTTTTTTTACTTTTTTAACCAAGATCATCGCGATGATTGAAAAACCAAAAAAAAAAAAAAAAAAAAAAAAAAAAAATAAAAAAAGAAGTTTCAGTTCATACTTAGCAGAAATTTTACCCAATATGGTTGAAGCAATAGATGATACTACAGATAAAAGAAGAAAAATTGATATTATTTCACCAAAACCTTTGAGACCATCTAAAATATTCAGTCCATTTAGAGTCTTGGGTAACGTGACGGATGGAACACCTTTCGCGATTGGTACTTTGGGTTCAACTTTTTATGCTGTAACATCAGTTGGAAGATCCTTCCAAATATATGATATGGCTACTTTACATTTACTATTTGTTTCTCAAACTCAAACACCATCAAAAATTAGTTGTCTTGCTGCACAACATCACTATGTTTATGCTGGATATGGCAATAAAATTGGAATTTATAAACGTGGAAGATTAGAACATGAATTGAACTGTACTACTAAAGGTAATATTAATTATATTTTGGCATTTGGAGAATACTTTGTAGCAACATGTACAGAAGGAGATATTTTTGTTTTTAGAAAAACAGAAGGAGCTAAATATGCCACTGAGTTGTATACTACTATTAGAGTGGTCAACTCTTCGATTGAAGGAGAAATTGTTAGTTTAGTTCACCCACCAACATATTTAAATAAAATTGTGGTGGCAACAGCAAGTTCTATTTTCATCATAAATGTGAGATCTGGAAAATTATTATACAAGTCAGGTGATCAAGATTTAGAAGGAGAAAGCATTTCTTGCATTGGGTCAGCACCAGTTTTGGACATTATTGCAATAGGTACAACTTGTGGGAATGTCCTTTTGTACAATTTAAAAAGGGGGAAAACATTGGGTAAAAAAATTGTAACTTCCGGTAGTGAGTCAACTTCAGCTGTAACGTCAGTTTCCTTTAGAACCGATGGATCACCTCATTTAGTTGCGAGTTTGAATAATGGAGATTTATATTTCTACGATTTAGATAAAAAGACTCGTGTTCATGTTTTGCGAAATGCACATAAAGAAACTCATGGTGGTATTGCGAAAGCAGAGTTTTTGAATGGACAACCAATTGTTTTGACAAATGGTGGGGATAATCAATTGAAGCAATATGTGTTTGATCCAAATTTGTCTACCACAAACACTTCAATAGTTGCGCCACCGCGTCATCTTAGATCTAGAGGTGGTCATTCTGCACCACCGGTGGCAATTGAATTTCCACAAGAAGATAAAACTCATTTTTTATTGAGTGCTTCTAGAGATAGAACTTTTTGGTCTTTTTCATTAAGAAAAGATGCACAAGCTCAAGAAATGTCTCAAAGATTGCAAAAGTCTAAAGATGGTAAAAGACAATCAGGACAAGTTATTTCAATGAGAGAAAAGTTTCCAGAAATTGTGTCTATTTCATCTTCATATGCGAGAGAAGGTGATTGGGAAAATATTATAACTGCCCACAAAGATGAAACATTCGCTAGAACTTGGGATTCAAGAAGCAAAAGAGTGGGTAGACATACATTGAATACAATTGATGGAGGAATGGTTAAAGCTGTATGTATTTCCCAATGTGGTAACTTTGGATTGGTAGGGTCATCTCTTGGAGGAATCGGTTCATATAATTTACAAAGTGGATTATTGCGTAAAAAATATGTTTTACATAAAAATGCCGTAACTGGATTAGCAATTGATGGCATGAATCGAAAGATGGTTAGTTGTGGATTGGATGGTATTGTTGGTTTTTACGATTTTGGGAAATCAAGGTATATGGGTAAATTGCAATTGGATGCGCCTATAACATCTATGATATATCACAAGCTGTCTGATCTTGTTGCATGTGCATTAGATGATTTATCTATTGTAGTTGTTGATGTCACTACTCAAAAGATTGTAAGAATATTATATGGTCATACAAATAGAATTTCAGGAATGGATTTCTCCCCTGATGGTAGATGGATCGTTTCTGTAGGGTTGGATTCAACTTTAAGAACATGGGATTTACCAACTGGTGGGTGTATTGATGGTGTAGTGTTACCAATTGTAGCTACTGCTGTGAAATTTTCTCCATTAGGAGATGTATTAGCAACTACTCATGTTTCTGGAAATGGTATCTCCTTGTGGACAAATAGAGCACAATTCAAGCCTGTATCTACAAGACACGTAGAAGAAGAAGAATTTTCAACTATCTTGTTACCAAATGCTTCGGGAGATGGAGGATCTACCATTTTAGATGGAGCATTAGATAGTAAATATGAAGAGATTGTTGATATTGATGAAATTTATACAACTGTTGATCAAATTACTGGATCATTGGTTACGTTGTCAACGGGACCTAGAACTAAGTTTAACACTTTGTTGCATTTGGATAATATAAAGAAAAATAACAAACCAAAAGAAGCTCCTAAAAAACCTGAAAAGGCTCCCTTTTTTTTGCAGTTGTCTGGAGAAGCAGTTGGGGATAGAGCATCTGCAGCTGAAGGGAAGGTAAACAATCAAAAGATGAATGCAGCAGATGATAAAGAAGACAGTAAATTACTCAAATTGGATAACGGGGCCCATTCATTTGAGAGTGAATTTACCAAAATCTTGAGAGAAGCCGGCGAAAGTGGGAACTACGACGTTTTTTTGAAATATTTACTTAATTTGTCTCCATCAGTGTTGGATTTAGAAATCAGATCTTTAAATTCATTTCCACCATTAACTGAAATGACCATGTTTATTAAAGCATTAAACTCTGGGTTGAAACTGAACTTGAATTATGAAATTTGGGAAACTTTATATACAATGTTCTTTAAAATCCATGGTGATATTGTACATCAATACGAGAATGAAATCGAGTTGCAAAAGGCTTTGTTAGAGTATAACCAAATAAATGAAGATATTACTACTAAAATGGATTCTTTGGTTAAATATTGTGCTGGTGTCGTTAATTTCATTAGTTAGGAATGTTGATAGAGTTTAAGTACCACCAGACTGTACGAAGAGAAGCGCCGAGTAGACATTTTTATTTTATTTTTTTTTTTAAAAAAAAAAAAATAAATACCGTGACTTACAACATTATACGTCTCTAATCACGACAATCGACAAATGAATATAGATATAATAGAGCCACTTGATAGACTACGAGTTCCAAGTGAAGACATTAATAATAACAAAATTTCAGCTATTTACAAGCATACGCAATCAAACAAACTACAACTGCTTTTCATCGGTTTGACAAATGGAGACTTACTAATATATCAGTTAACACAACTTTCTTCCTCAGAGACTGGTAGTAATTCTAAAACAATTTCTGGGTCCTCTGCAGTTTCAATTAGGACACAAACATCACATAAAGAAATTAAACGATTATTTCGTGGCCACGATAATAAAACACATAAACTAGCCAATAGTTTTAAGAATATTACAAAAGACGGGTCAAGCATTTTAAAGATACAATCTTTGCCGTTATCTCCAAATAAAATAATCATACTTGTTACAACCACATTTTCTATTGATATATTTGAGGTAGTTGGGAGTCACATCAACCAATTATTTAGCGTCCCGGAGAGTAAAAATGCATCTAATTTATATATAGTCTATAATGACAAGAGACTTTTAATTGTGGGCAGTAAAAAACGGTTAATTATTTATGAAATATCCAACAAATCAAGAAACATTTTTCAATTTATAAAGATGCATGAGATCATTTTGAAGGACAGAATTCAAACTATTGATAAATTTAATGAGGATTTGATGATTATTGGCTTAATTAATGATTATATTTTTTGTGATTTTTCAGATTTTAAAGTGTCATCATTTACGTTTCATAATGAAATGGAAGTGTTTAATAGAAGTATATCGTTTAGTTATTTTGGACTATCTTCTACGGGCCCTCTGATGTGGACAGTGCAATTGAACAAAGGGAAATTACTACTAGTCAAGGATACGCAAGTAGTGACGGTTAACAATATTGATGAACCCAAGATATCTCCGTCATCAATAAAGTTAGGTAATGTCCCTGCTACCGTTTTATTTTTATACCCTATTTACTTGCTT
>JAKTXM010000156.1:0-24156 GCA_030582575.1 Candida buenavistaensis | reverse complement strand
TAATCAAATATTGTAACAAGAATGCTATACCTAATACTAAAGCAACAATAGCAACAATCACGTAAATAACTCCTAGACTCATATTTCTACCTCCAAATATAGTATTTGTAGTTATTACAATACTTTTGGTACCACCAAATATTTCTACTGGATAATTCATTTTGACACTAATTTGATAAGTTCCACTAGACATAGACAGGGTTTTATTTTGTCCATATAATTTATAGAATGAAGGTAGAGCTGCAGTCCTCATCCAATTTTGTAAATGTTCCCAGTTTTGTAAGTCTGGCATGTTATCTTCAGTATATCCATCAGGGTACATTTCATCCCAATTTGGAGGTGGCACCACATCCTTTGGTGAATATTTTGTTTTTTGAAATTTATGATTTCGGTCCAGTGGCCATGAAATTTCTTTATCTGAAAATATAAAAGTTTCATTATTTTCTCCATTTCTAGCATTTAATAAAACAGGATTTGATATAGTATCATTGAAATAACTATTAGCTATTAATCCACATGGATAAATTAATTTCTGTTCACCATTATATATTCTATGTTTTAAAGGTTTACAATTATCTGTGGTATCATCACTAGATAATGCATCTCCACGTAATTGATCCAAATCATAACTTTCAACGTATTTACGATGATTTTGATAAAAATTAGTCAATTTGTAATATAAATAAATTGGTCCCTTTAAATCATCTGATAATTTGAATTGTATCACACAAGTATTATTATCTTCTAATTTCCATTGAAAATCAGGATTACTTGTATGACCCTGAAAATGATAACCTGTATGTTTATCAGGAATTTTTTGAAAATTATCTGATGCTTGATTACATTTAGAATAATCCACATTCAATTCTTGAACATTATAAGTTGTATAAATTATAGCTATACCTAAAGGTGTAAATATTATAGCTAATAATATTAATAAAGGTATCACTGATTTTGGAGTTAATATTGGTTGCCATGCTTTTAAACGTTGTTGTCTAAAGGCAGTGTTTGGAGGTTTTCTTGATTTGTGAATTGAACTCGTTGGATCGTTATTTAAAATATCGTCATCATCGTCATCATAATCTTCATGTGATCTTCTTTTACGTAAGAAATTCATATCCTCGATGGGAAGGTGAGTCTTCTGTGTTGTGTTGTTTTGAATAGAAATTTGAGAATGTAAAAAGAACAAAAAGTTGAAGAAAGAAAAAAAAAAAAATATACACACCCACCCACACACACACCCAAAAGTCGTGTTGTCACAAAATTATCGTAATATGGCATAGCCTAATATATTTAATACTACTACTACAACTACTACTATCAACTTAATCATCAGATTCATGACTTTCTACTAAGGAAAATATTTTTAAATTATTTGGATGGGTCCAGTTATTTGTGTCATAATTGCCATACAAACGTAATTTTTTCAAGTTTTGAGGAAATTTTGCATCTTTTAAAGATCTCTTTTTATTATTTTCAGAATGAATAGTGAGTTGAGTTAAATGAGAAAATTTATTTATTATAGTTTGGAAAAAGTCTTGTGATATATCACAATACTTAATTGTGAGTTTTTCAAAGTTTGGAAGAGTTTCTAACCCTTCAAAGCATTGTAAATTTGAGCAATAATTCAATATTAAAGTATTGAAAGTATCAGGTAAAGTCCATGCTAATACTTTTTCCAAGTCAACAAGTTGTAAATTTAATGATTCAAGTTTTGAGTCATGAAGAATCTTTAGAAGTTCGGGAACATCAGATTCGGCGCCCAAGAAAATGTTTTTTACATTTAAGGTGATTTGTTCTTTATTGTCTTTCTCTTCTTCTTCTTCCTCCTCCTCCTCCTCTTCTTCTTCTTCCTCCTCCTCCTCCTCTTCTTCTTCTGGTCCAAAAAGTTTTTTAATGTCAAGGGTTTCAAGTGAATGTGGTAAATGTTTAAACAATTCCATAGTTGCAGAACCAAGATGTAATTTTTTTAAAATTTTAAATTTTTCAAATCTAGCATATTTAGCAAATGGTTTCCACATTAACAATTCCAAACATTGCAAACTTTTAGGCAAGACTTTAGTTATTTGTGAATAATCGAAATCAAATTCATGGTCATCATCATCATAACAATTAGTTTCAAAATAAAGTTCATCATCTTCTTCTTCATCATCGTCGGCCATTTCAAACGTATAATGTTGGAAATTCAAATTCAAAGTACCAATATTATCAAGTTCAATTTCTCCAGAGTCAAAAAATTTCAAAATTTCAACGTGTGTGTATACATCTAACAAATTAATCACCTTGATTTTGGACCAACAATCCTTATATTTACTTGAGAAATCTCTTAAATATTCATGAACGTGATAAGCATATTCATTATCACTTTCCAATTCGTCATAATTGGAAACTGATTTAAACAGAAGGTTCAATACTTTCGGGTAAATATTGAATTTATGAATTGCAACAACGAGCTGGTCCATTGTATCGAAATTGGCACCTTTTGAATCGTCAAAACCATTAAGTTCAAGTGGAGTGTTGTCTTGTTTATCTTGTTTATAGTCGAATTTCTCAATCGAGACGCGGTCTAAAATTATAGGTGCTAATTTCTTTTGTAATGGTTTACATTCAAGGAACAATTTCCAATGTCATTTTGGAATTGATTTGAAAATTTCTTGAATCAATTCTGGTTTTAAAAAAGATAATTTTAATATGAACGATGGTGATAATGAAAGCGACATGGTTTGAAGATCCTTTCAAGAAAAATAAAAAGAAAAAGAAAAATAAAAATTACAATACCTATTTATAAGTGTTGTTTTCTTGAAGCTTGAACCAGAAAGTTTCAAAACAAAGAGTTTAAAGGGGGGGGGGATATAATAAAAAGACAAGAATAGGTACATACATGCATGGTAGGGTGTTTTGTCATTTTTGTTTCATCATGGAATCAAAATATTAATTGTCGTCGTCAATATAGATTATATAGTTACTAATAGTTGTTTTTTTTTTTGTTTTTACCCCTGGATCTGAATATTAGGTTTATAAAAAATTTGATATAATTAGATTTATTAATTTTTTGAGGAGGGTTGCAAAAATTAATCTAAACTCCGATATATTCCGTTCAGTTCCGTTTTTTTTTTTTTTTTTTTTTTTTTTTTTTTTTTTTTTTTTTTTTTTTTTTTTTTTTTGCTGTTGTTGCTGTTGTTGCTGTTGTTGTTGTATATTCAATCCATTACAATAGTATACTTAAATTTATTACAAATTACCGCCAGAAGAAAACTTACTTCTGAAATTTATCCATCCAACAAGATTACATGTATCACTCACATGGGGAGTACACCGACTTGTAATACCGCGGTCAAGTCAATTAGGTTAAGATAAAAAAAAAAAAGAGAGTAAAAACATTAAAACATAAGTGATAATGAATAAACATTTTAAATTATATATATTCATTTCATTATAGCACAGCAAGAGAGTTTGATTTTTATTAAATACACACATTGGGTGATTATATTTTGCAACCTCACAAAAAATTATTGTATATATATATATATATATTGTTTGTGTATTTAATGGTAGTAGGGCTATAGCCCTAGTTTGATTTTTTTTTTTTGGTTTATTCTTTTACAGTTTATTTTTTTTACAAGTTACACTACCAACATAATTAATATTTTGTTTTTGTGTATATTATGTTAGGTCTCTTCTCTTGTGTATGGGTCTTCTCGCCTTAACTCTACACGCAGTCTAGGAAGAGAGGAAGAGAGAGAGAGAGAGAGAGAAAAAAAAATTTTCCTTCTAACAAAAGTTGAAAAATTCCTTCCCTTTTTTTATTCTACATTTGACATCCTATATTGAAAAGTATGTTTAAACCTCCACCCTAATGATTAACATCAAAGAAAAGAAATATGATGTCTGTGTGTGTGTGTTTATTTTAGATACATTGGGAATTGAAAGAGCATATACAAAGAGATATAACCCACCCATAAGGAAACAAATCAAACAAGCAAAAGCAAAAGCAAAAGCAGATTAAGAGAAACAAGAAGAAGATTATGGTGATTGATTTGATCACACCTTTCCCGACTAAACATGTTTAGAATATGACCCCCCCCTGCGGAACACTCAAGAACACTCAAGAGCATATATAATCATCATCATCATATTTTTTTTTTTTTTTTTATGTTTTGGGTTACCATTCATTAATAATATACTAACTTTTTTTTCTTTTTTGTAGTGGCCGGTTCTATCCCACATCCAAAAATCGTCAAGAAATACACCAAGAAATTCAAGAGACACCACTCTGATAGATACCATCGTGTTGCAGAAAACTGGAGAAAGCAAAAGGGTATTGATTCCTGTGTCAGAAGAAGATTCAGAGGTACCATTCCACAACCTAACATTGGGTACGGGTCCAATAAAAAAACCAAGTTCTTGAACCCATCCGGTTACAAGGTCTACTTGGTTAAAAACGTTAAGGACTTGGATGTCTTGTTGATGCATACTAAAACTTACGCCGCTGAGATTTCTTCTTCTGTTTCTGTTAAAAATAGAATTGAAATTGTCACTAAAGCTAAAAAAATCGGTGTTAAAGTGACTAATCCAAAAGGTAAGTTGAATTTGGAAGCTTAAGGTGTAAAATACTGTATAAGAAATAAATAAATAAATAAATAAATTTATTTTTTTTAAAATCATTTTTTTAATACATATATATATAAATAAATTAATTTTTTTTTATTTATTTTCAAGTATACATTATCGCTTATCTTCGACTACTTGTATTTGAAACATTACTCACTTCTGTATGATGATGTTTCTTAATTCTATAACCTAAATCACAAGTCCCATCACAATTATAATGAGGTTCGATGATTTTCAAAGCACGAGGTTTTAAATCAACTAAACTGCAATTTGTACCAATTATTTCTTCTTGTAAGTTGGGAATATTTTCATTTTCAGGGGCATGAGATAATGACGATGGTGATGCAGTCATAGCGTCATCAATCTTTGGTAATTGATCTTCAGGTAGATCTAATTGATCTTCAGATTCAGATTCTTCATATTCAACATCACTTTCTTCAACAGCTGGTAAATTACCTCCATTTATAGGTGATGTTGTTTGATGAGCACGATCAGGTAATGATGAATTTGGATTTTGTTGTAAAGATGGTGATCCTGGCGCACTTGGTTGTGATGAAGTAGCTTCTGTTGCTGGTGATGGACCTGGTTCTAATTTAGATTTAAATTTCATTGACAAACTATCATTTGAATGTAATGAAGCATTACTTGATTCATGTTTATTAGAAACATCTTTAAAATCCAACATACTTTTAAAATTAGATTGTAAATCATCATGACTATCATAACCACTATTATTATTATTATTATTACTGGTGTGATTGTTGTTGGTGTTATTAAAAATCATTGATTTTGATGTAAAAGTAGCTTTTCTTGAAGGAACTTGAGAATTTATTGTTGATGAATAACCTGATATTGAAGAATGAGTATCAATTTTATCACCAGTACCAGGTAAAACAAAAGGATTAATTTCTTGATCTGGACTTTCATAAATACACATTTCTAAACTTTGAAACCAAGGATCATCAAATAACATATCAATTGTATATCTTGTATTTTCAGAAGGATCACATAATTTCCAAGCAACTCTTGAAGCACCAGTATTTTCAAATTTAGAAGCTAATTTAAATTCAGAACCTGGACCTTTAGTATAACCTTTATTTTCTTTAAAATTATGATGATCTGTACAAAAACGTTTATGACTAAATTTATAATCTCTAAAAGCATGATCATTTGGACTTGATTGTTGAAATGGAACTCCACCATAAATTAAACAAAATAATAACATTCCTAAACCCCAACAATCCATTTTAAAAGGATTATAAGCAAAATTTTTAATTTCAATTGTTGATTTTTCTTTTAATAACATAACTTCTGGTGGTGAATAAGGAGGGGATCCAACAAAAGCAGTTGATAATTTAATTGGACTTTGAAAATTTCCTGGGATTTCATGACCAAATTCACTAACACCAAAATCACACAATTTAGCTAACCCATTGGCATCTAATAAAACATTTTCTGGTTTTAAATCACGATGTATGATATCATTATCATGAAGAAATTTTACTCCATAAGAAATTTGTTTAAATAAACAATATTTTTCATTCAATGAAGTAGTTTTCCAACCTGGTTTAATAATTAAAGAAAATAAATCACCACCTCCACAAAATTCCATAACCATACCCCAACCTCTTGTTAAATTATTTTGAGATTGAATTCTTAAAATGGCATAAGCATTAACAACGTGTCTTGATAATGCCAGTTTTTTATGAATTATATATTCATTCAGTACTCTTTTATAAAATTCGTCATCTGTTTCTTTAGATAATAAAGTGAATTTTTTTAAAGCATAAAGATCCTTTTTATGATGAGCAGAATTTATGATTCGAACATCTGATGAACCTCCATCACCTAATTTTTTAGTACTTATATCGATTTCAAAATCTTCTAATAAATTGATATGTTCTTGATGTAAATATTGAGGTAAATAATCATTTGGACTAGCTACTGGATTAGCCAAAACTCTTTCACCATCATTTACACCAGATAAATAAAAACTAGTGTTTTTAGGACGTTCTTGAGTTACTGATTTATTTAAACCATAAGGATTATATACAATCTTTTCTCCATGATGAGAGGGTGCAGCAGCGCCTCCTGATCCTGGTGCACCACCAGGTGCTAGTGGTGAATTTGTATGAGATGAAGGTGTTCTATTATTTCTTAAATGTTGTTTTGCTGCATTTCTATTGTCTAATTGTTGTAGATGAGAAAAAGTTTCTGCTTTTGATAAAACCTTTCGACCTGGAGGTTTATGACCCAATCTATCGGAATTACTTCTGTTTCTATTTGTAGTATCATTATTGTTATTATTAGGATGATTCAATTCTTCTTGTGGACATGATTGAACAGGATTTGTATTTCTTCTTTTTAATGAAGTAGCTGATTGAGTTCTTTTCATTGGAGGTGTAATTGGTTTGCTTTCTTTATGAAAGAATTTTGATAATCCTGTATGAGAAGATGAATTGTTTGTTTCATTAGGAGGTGTTTTATCTTTTTTAAATATATTTCGAATTGAATGTTCTTTGGTCATTGTTGTTGTTGTTGTTGTTGTTGTTGTTGTTGTTGTTGTTTTTGTTGTTATATAGTTGTATATATATATGGGGATACGAAGATAGAAAGGGTTAAAAGATTTAAATTATTAAAGGAAAGCAATTTTAATTTTAGAAGGGAAACCAATTTTTTTATTTAAATTTTAAATTTTAATTTTCTCAAGTCTTTGAGAAAGTAACAGAAAAAATAAAAAATAAAAAAAAAAATAGTAATACAAGAATGTTACAACTTAAATGTATATAGATAAAGTATACAAGTATCAAAAGGTTAAAAGGTCAAGAATCTAAAAAAAAGAAAAAGTATTAAATTTTTTTTTTTAATTGTACTCCTTATTAATAATATAGTATATAGGAGAGGTACCATCCGTCCACGTTCACATGTTCCATAATACACGTCCCATCCTCCGATGAAAAGGTTAAATTTAAATTTCAAAAAAGAAAAGAAATGAAACAACAACAACAACAACAACAACACTAGTTTCATATATATATAAAGTATATATATATATATATATATATATAAATAATACAAAGGGATGTGTGAGTGCGCGTGTGTGATTTAGTTGCAAAACGTGGGGAGAGGAGACTTGTTTATTCAAAACTATTTAATTATATTTCACTGTCTTGTTTTACCCTTCTGTTATTTATCATTGTAACAAAGACGTAGATTACTTTTCAAAATTTTGAAAATTATCAGTTGTAATGTCAATTTAGCCTCTCTCTTTCTCTTTATCCCTCTCCTTCCCCCCCACACACACACACACACACGCACCCCCTTTTTTTTATTAATTTTTTTATTATTATTATTATTATTATTATTTCTTTTTCTTTTTTTCTTTCTTTTCATTTAACTAAATGGGACAACCAAAAGAGAGGGGAAGAGATGATTTTAAATTTATTTAGTTTGGTTGGTGTGTCGGATTTAACAGAAACCTCCGGAAATAAGATATATACAATGCAATACATTTCTATGATCATCTAAATTCAATACCCATAGCTTTATGTAACAACACAAGATCAAACATTAGTATAGCTAAATATTACTTTTATAAAATGTATCAAACAAAAATATACATCTTATCTTTTTTTTATTTATTTCTATATTTATTTGATGTTTTATTTGTAATAAAATAATTAGATATACATCTCTTTTCTCTTTTCTATTTTGATACCCCCCCCATTTCTTAATTAAAAAATAAAGTGTCACGTGACTTGACTGTAGATTAAGATCACGTGACACAATAAATTATATATATATATATTAATTATATGTAAGTCGTGTATAAAGTATCAAGTATTTTTGTTTTAGAGTTTATCCAATAAAATTGTACTGAGTGTAGAACGAGAACAACACCGAACAGAGAGCGAAAAGAAAAAGTAGAAGAAAAAAAACCAAATTGAAAAGAAATCATATTTCTTTAATTGAATTCCCATATATATATATATATATATAATGTCTGCATACAAACAAGCTGGTGTGTCCTTAAATAAAGCCTTTGCCATTGCTGCTCAAACCTTGAGAAACTCATTGAAGCCAGAATTCAAAGCTGCTGCTGAAAAAAGAGGGTTTGTTGAAGCTAAAGCTATCAAGTTTGAAAATGGGAAACAAGGTGAGGCTGTTCCTTTGAAACCAATTGATCAATAAATAAATAAATAAATCAATCAATAAATAAATCAATAACTAAGATCAAAAGATAAAGTATACGTTTTTTTTTTTTTTTTTTTTTTTTTTATGTTTTATGTTTAATTTTTTTCTATTTATAAAGAAGGAATGATACTATTTACATGTACTGTGGATTGGATTGGATTGGATTGAATTAGGTTGCGTTGGGGGTTATTTTTATTTTTTTTTTAATTATTCTTCTTCTTCTCTTAAATCGAGATCTGTTTTTAATTGGATTTTTAAGTCATGTGGCAACGATTCAATAAGAGTCTTCACTTTTCTATATGTAATTTGATCATTTTCTATTTCTTCTGCTTCACGGTTAATATGTTGTAATTCTTCTTCTTCTTCTTCTTCTTCTTCCTTTTTGGCTTCTTCTTCTTTTTCTTTTTCTTCTTTATCTAAAGATAAAGAAGATGATTCATCCAATAATTTTGATAATTCAGAATTTGGATCACTAAATAATTCAACAAATTTACCCGTTTCCACAACTTGACCATATTTACCCAATACTACTACAAATTCAGATTTTGAAATTGTAGATAATCTATGAGCAATTGAAATAATTGTCATTGATCCTTCATTAGTTAAATTTTTTAATGTTTCATTAATTAAACTTTCTGATTTAGAATCTAACGCCGATGTAGCTTCATCCAATATTAATATTTTGGGTTTTTTAATTAATGCTCTTGCAATTGCTATTCTTTGTTTTTGACCCCCAGATAATGACGTCCCTCTATTCCCTATAATTGTATCATATCCATCGGGAAAATTAATTATAAAATCATGACAATTGGCTTGTTTAGATACATCAATTATATTTTGCATGGTTAATTTATTAATTTCATTCCATGTTAATCCATAAACTATATTTTCTAAAATCGTACCCGATAATAATACCGGCTCTTGTTGAACAATCCCAATAATATACCTTCTAAGATCTCGTACTTGAATATCTTTAATATTTTTCCCACCAATTAAAATTTCTCCTTTTTGAATATCATATGCTCGAAGTAATAAGGATGCAACCGTTGATTTACCCGCTCCACTAGGTGCAACAATACAAGTACTTGAACCTCCAACAATTTTAAAATTACAATCATTAAAAACTTTATGATTAAGACGAGTTGGATAACTAAAATTGACATTTTTAAATTCAATATCATTTTTAAAAATTCCTGTATGAAGATGAGGAAGATGTTGTTGTTGTTGTTGTTGTTGTTGTTGTTGTTGTTGTTGTTGTTGAGGATGCCAAGTTATAAATTTTTCACCTTGAATTGCAGGTACTTTATTTTTATAATCTATTAAACCAAATAATTTAATCCCTGCTCCTGCTCCTTTCATCAATTCTAAATATGTAGTTGTCAAACTATATAATGCCAGATTGAAAAATTCCAGATACATTGTAAATGCAACAACATCACCAGCTGACATTGTACCTTTTGTCATCAAATAAACCCCCAATGCAACACATGCTAAATAGCCAGTATGATATAATGAATAAATAGATACCGAATAATTAGATTGAGCAAAAGCTTCTTGTTTAGCAACATTAACAACTCCTCTTAATTTTTTGGCATATTTTCTCAATTCCTTTTGTTCTCCAGTAAATGCATTAATCAATTTAATTGAATTCAATGTTTCTTCAGAAACTTTAGTCAATCCAGCAGTTGCATTTTGTAAATTTGTAGATAACTTTCTGATTTTTTCACCATACCAAACAGATCCAATAGTAATTGGTGGAGATATTAATAACATCATTCCAAACAACATCGGATTGATCAGATACATCATATACGAACTAATCATCCCAAACAATAAGTTCTTCAACCCATCAGGTAAATTAGAAGTGATCGAACGACTAACAATGTATGCATCACTAGATAATCGACTAATCAAATCTCCAACTTTATGTTTATCATTATCAAAGAATTCCTGATCATGACGCAACAAATTCTTCATTACTCGTGCCCGCAATCTCGCAACTAATCGCTCTCCTAATAATTTCAACACCCAGATTCGTGCCCAGAAACAAACCGCACTGATCGCCATAAATGGAATCATGATTGAGAAAATCGTAGAGATCTTGTATCCCCAAACCATCAAATTTCCATCTTCATCCTTAATATTATTATTGAAGGAATCCAAAACCGACCCAACCAATTTCACTGCCGTAGTAGGGTATAATACAGCACATAAAATGAATCCAATGGCTAATACAAATAATTTCCAATCGGGTTTACCCAATTTGATTATTCTCCAAATGGTTAACAAATTTTGTTTGAATGTTTTTTTATTTTCTTGTTGTTGAAATTCTTCAAATCTTTCTTGTTTAATTTCCCGTTTCTTTAAATTCGACGCTTTTAAATGCGACGTAACAGATACTTGCGATGGAGCTAATGGCTGTGGCGGTGTTTCTTTCGGTTGTGGCGATGGAGTAGTTGTTGAGTATGATCTTAAAATAAATGTAGGCTTTAGTAGATTGAGTGTAGTGAATTTAAGTGGTGTAGTTGTTGGTGCAAAATTCCTTAATGTTTGTTTTGTAGTTAAATATCTTATGCTTTTATTACTCGATAGTAATAATACATTCCGTAAGAATAACATTCAAATGCAGAAAACAAAATAAAAAAAAATAAAAAAAAAAGGAGAGAAAGTTATTGAGAGAGTGAATAAATTATGAATGTGTGTGTTTTCAAATGAATTGGTAGTTCGATAATCGGTGATATAAATTTTTTTTTTTTTTTTTTTTTTGGGTTTCTTCTTTTTGTCGTTCCGTCATTCCGTTCCCTCATTCCATTAAAATCATAAATATTATTAATTGTTACTTATTTATTTACCTAAACTAAAAACATCCTTAATAGCTTTCCAAACATTTAACCGAGTATCAATCTCTTTATTAATATGAATTGATCCACTCTTCTTCTCACCACCACCACCAAATAAATTCAAAAATCCATTTCCTCTATTCATCTCAATTGGTTTAGGATTCTTTCTTCTATTAACTATTCTGTTATAAGAATTCTCTATTTCTTTATCTTTATTTAATTTAAACTTATGACCACTCATTGAAGGACATTGTAGATTATAATTACGAATCTCCTGATTCAACAATTCCACTTTTGTTTCTATATATCTTAAATCAGATTCATGTAGAATAATCCCCTCATCCCCCCACATACCATCAATTCTGTTTCGAAAACTTTCAACATTCTTATTTAAATTCTGTTGATTTTCTATCCATGGAGGCAATACTTCCTGTTTATTCAAAACTTGATTCATGAAATAATTTGTATCTGTACAATTCGCCAAATACCCTTTATCCAAAGGCTTACCTCTTATTTTATTCATATCCAAACTTTCAAATTTCCCAGTACGTTGATCAATCTTGGCATTTATTTTATTTCCTGCCAACATCTCTACAAAATCAACCGAGCCAGAACTATGATGAAGTAACATGGATGGACCCAATAATCTCTCCTTGTACATTTCCTTAAACCCATCATCACCATCACCATCATGGTTTGTTTTATTCACTTGGTAATCCAAGGAAACATCGCGTGCCATGGCTAATTTCTCACCACTTGACGGTTTCTTCTTCTTATATACCATTGTATCAAGTGGTTTTGTTTTTGGTTTGGAATCAACAATCATTCGTAAATTGGAATCATAAACAGATTCAATCCCAGTCCATGGTTGAGAAGTATATATATCCTTGGCGTGTTTATTATGTGCCAATACGCGTTCACTTTCAATATAAGATGCTGCTTGTTTGTGGTTGTTGTTGTTGTTGTTGTGGGGGACTTCTTCATATTTGGCTAGTATATTACTCAATGATGGATCTGATTTTTTTAACGTATTTAGTGATGTTGAAGAATGTGTTATTTTTTCTTCTAATATTTGTTTCATCCTATTTACTATTGCAGATTCTTCTTTTTCTTCTTTTTGTTTATTTAATGCATGTTTGGAATAAGTTCTATTAAGTCGTAGTAAATATGAATGTACATTTTTAGTTAATCTTAGCATTAATTGAAAAAAAAAAAAAAGATAGAGAGCAAAGAAGAAGAAGAAGAAGAAGAAGAAAAAAAAAAAAAGTTCATACCATCCACACAAGTCGAATATACATTTCTATTTAAAATTTTTTAGATTTTTAGTTTTTTGAATCAACTATTTGTTTAACACTATCATAAACTGATTCTTCAAGATTATAATATTTAAATCCTAACAATTCACGTGATTTGGAATCATCAATAGTAGCCAAATTATCAGAAATTATTTTTTTATCAGAACCTGGTTCACCAACTGGAATTTTACCTTTCAAGCTTGGGAATTTATCATTAATAATATCAACAATCGATTGAGCTGTAAATCTACCTGAATTCAATATTATTCTTTGATTTTTGGCATTTTCATTTTCAAATGCTGCAATATGAGCTTTTGCAACATCTCTAACATCAACCCATCCACCTTTAGTAACAGGAAGTGAATCTTGAGGTTTTAATTTCAAAATACCATTGATAATTTCACTCGAAGTATTCAAATTTTCTTTAATTTCAAAAGATTGTGGTCCAAATACAAATGTTGGATTCACAGTAGAAACCGTAAAATTAACATTATTTTCTTTAATGAAATCCCAAGCGGCCTTTTCGGCAAATTTTTTGGACCCACGATACCCATTAACCGGATTAAGTAAAGCATCATTCCAACTGATTTCGTTCCAATCGGTTTCAGTGATGGTTGCATTTTTATCAGCTTCTTTAGAAGCCGTACTAACAGCAGCATAAGAAGAAGTGATAACAACCTTATCGATATTCTTACCGTACTCATAAATCGCTTTCAAAACGTTCTTGGTACCATCCACAGCAGGCAATAATAATTCCTTTTCAATGTCAGTGGCATTGAAATGAAATGGTGATGCTAAATGTAAGAAAATTTTAGCTTCTTGATGATCTTTTAAAACTTTATCAAAAGCTCCCTCTGATCCAACATCTTGAACAATTTCATAACTTAAATTCTTTGAATTGAATAATTTCAATAAATGATCCCCCTTTTCGGTCGATCTTACTGTACCTATGACTTGATAATTTTTGGCTAATAATAATTTGACAACATGTTGAGCAATAAATCCAGTTGCTCCAGAAACAATTACTGTACTTGACATATATGATTGGTTGACAAAGCCTTTTATTTTTAAAAAAAACAAAACAAAACAAAACAAACAAAAATAATTGGAAATTGTGGGAATATAAAATGTAATTTATACATCTATTACAAAAAAAAAACTGTGGAGATCTCTCGAACTTTAGCGCATTTGGTACAAAATAGGAAATTTCAGCCGATAGATATAGATATATATTTAGCGCGTATATTTCTTTCTCATCAATACCTTTATTTTAATAAGTCGCCTTTATTTATAACAAAACCATCAATAACAGCCATAGCGGCATATAATCTATTTTCAGCTTCATCAAAAACAACAGAATTATCACTATAAAATACATCGTCAGCAACTTCTTCTTGATGTCTTGGTAAGCAATGCATGAATTTCCAATTTGAAGCAACATTACCTAATTTACACATTTCTTGTGTTATTTGATAACCTTCAAACTGTTTCAATTTGGCTATTTTTTGATCTTCTTCACCCATTGAAATCCAAGTATCAGTAACCACAATATTGGAATTTTTCAATGCTAATATTGGATCATTGACAATTTCAAATTTGACATTTTGTTGATTTGCTAATTTGGATGCAATCTCAACTACATCTTCATCAAATGTGATATCTTTAGGTATTGAAATGGAGACATTGATACCTAATTTCAAACAAGCAATACTTAAATCATTAATCACGTTATTTGCATCACCAATCCATGTCAACTTCAAGCCCTTCAAGTCCCCAAATTGTTCTTTAATGGTTAACAAATCAGCTATAGCTTGTAATGGATGATATTTATCACATAAGGAATTTATAATAGGAACAGAACTATGCTGAGTCAAATCCAAAATATCCTGATGTTTATTAACTCTTGCAAAAATACAAGATGTCATCGAGCTGATAACTTTGGTAGTATCGTACATCGATTCATTGACACCTAGTTGGATGTCATCTTTACCTAAAAACATAGGTTGTGCACCGAAAAATGAAGCGGCACCCTCAGTACTTATTCTAGTTCTGGTGGATCTTTTGGAAAATAACAAAGCTACTAATTTACCCAATAGCTTTTGATGGTTTTCAATCGATGGTTCACCGGATTTTACTAATTGTTTAAAGTTGTAAGCTTTGTTGATTAATGACGAAAATTCATCATTGGATAATTGGGCAATGTTTATCAAATGACGTGGGGTAGCGGATGCTTTCATGGAAGTGGTGGATAATAACCTAGTGGATGTAACAGTTCTAACAGATGACATCATAACGCTTAATTAAAAGAGAAAAAAGCTTTTATTTTATTTTACTTCTTTTTTTTTTTTATTTAAAATGAAAAAGTCAATTGGTATTTATACTTCCTGGAGTGAAGAAAGAGAAAATTTTTTCTTTTTTCAATCCCAATCCGGTAATAAGTAGTCCAGTAAGCGCGGGTAACACATACCGGTTAACCAATCAAAGTAAACTAAATCTTACTAGCCCTGCATATACATCAAAGTACAAAACTATGACTAATACACACACGTTCTCTTACTGTTAGAATACTAAATTCTTTAACCTATCCAACAAGTCATTTTTAGCTTTGGCAAGTTCTTGTTTCTCAATAATCAAATTACTCATTAATTTCTTCTTCTCCGTACTACTTAATTCATACTGTTTAATAAGTTTAGTGACTTGATTTAATTGTTCATCAATCCCAAGTACCACATACTCTTCTTCGTATTCTTCCTTTTCTTCTTCTTCTTCTTCTTCTTCACTTTCAATGACATAATTGAATTTTTCATTATCAAATTCAAATCTCTTTAAAGTACCCATATCGCTCTCATCCAATTCTGTAACAATATCATCATCTCCTATTTCATGACCCTCTTTTTGCAGTTCCGTCCCATCATCGTAATTCTTCTCATCTTTATATTCGCTGTTTAACATATCAGCATATTTACGAATCGATATCTTCAGCGAATCTGGTTCCCTGTTTGTCTCTATGGGAACATATTTGGGTTCATGCTGTATTTCATTCTCCTCTAAATCCTCCATATTCAAAATTACAGGACGTTCCGTTTCGTGGTTAATTTTATATTTTGATAGATTGAACGTCGATGGTTTCGTTTGTGTCTTTTTAAAACCTTTTGACAATGTTGATGATGATGATGATGATGATGATGATGATGACCATTTCAGTAGTGGTTGCTCCTCATCTTCTAATTCATCAAATGTCAATTTATTTCGTTGTATATTTCTTGTTGTTATTAGTTTCTTTTTGAATCTCACTTTATCATTCTTTGATGATGGTTTTAATTCATTTAATTCATTTAATAATTCATCATCCATATTGTTTGAATCATCGCGAAATCAAAAAAAAAAAAAAATCAAAAAAAAAAAAAAAAAAATTAAAGCCTTTCTGTAACCTTCAAACCACTTCAGATGAGTATCATAGGAGTCTCAGATAGGGCATATAGCCTTTATCAAAAGATGCGCGAGTTCCCAACCACCAAATATTTTGAACAAGAAGAGTTGCAGACATTAATGGAGATCAAAAAGGGATCAGAGTTAATGGAACACTTGCAAGAATTAATGAATACAAACTATGTGAAAATTAGTC
This sequence comes from Candida buenavistaensis, assembly GCA_030582575.1. Taxonomy (NCBI): domain Eukaryota; kingdom Fungi; phylum Ascomycota; class Pichiomycetes; order Serinales; family Debaryomycetaceae; genus Candida; species Candida buenavistaensis. The sequence goes on along the minus strand of JAKTXM010000156.1, from coordinate 7,591 downwards.
AAGCTGGGTCAATTATCAGTTTCAGAGCCATTCCGGAAGATGAAGCCAAGAAAGTTTCATCCATGACAGCGGACGAAGCGATGATTTATTCGTACATCGAAGCGTCTGGCCGTGAGGGGATTTGGACTAAGACAATCAAGGCTAAAACTAACTTACATCAACATATAGTTAGTAAGTGTTTAAAGAACTTGGAAACTAGCCGATATATCAAGAGTGTAAAGTCTGTAAAGCACCCAACGAGAAAGATATTCATGTTGTATAACTTACAGCCTAGTATCGATGTCACTGGTGGTCCATGGTTCACAGATTCGGAATTGGATACTGAATTTATAGAGACGTTGTTGGAAGTTTGCTGGAGATTCATTGCCGTGAAGACAATTTGTACTAAAGAAAGTGTTAAACAAATTGAGGGTTACGAAGATATCGAATTTAATGCTTTACAAACTAGTTTTCATAATAATCATCCAGGAGTGAATTTGGACCAGATAGTGGAATATATAAATGGTAGTAACATCACTAGCGTTGAGTTGGGTATTAATGACATTAGATCATTGTGTGATGTATTGATATATGATGATAGAATCGAAGAAGTAGGTGGAAATGATGAGAATAGTGGTATTTTTAAAGCTACTTGGCAAAGCATGATTGATAAAGGTAATACTGTTAACAATTATGAAGAATTGAAGAATGTAATTGAAGACGATAGTATTAAATATCTACAATTGAATCAATCTGATTTTAGTGTTTTCAATTATAAATCAACCATTCAAAATTTGCAAGAAGATGAAGAATTGATTTATTTAGATAGTTGGATGAATGAATAAGGTTTTTTTTTTTTTAAATGCTATTTACAAAGTATAATACAAAAGGAACACGTTTTAAAACCCTAATTAGATTCGGGTTCTTTTTTGCAACCTTGGCAGAGCTCTTCTTTCATCTCACCATCTTTACTCTTCGGCTTATCCTTATTATCTTCAGATTTTGTTTGCCCTAGCCTCTGTTCTTTTCTCCTTTTTCTCTGCAGGCTTCTTCGATTTAGTTTTCTTGTCCTCAGATACAAGCCCCCTGTGTGATGGTCTTCTATACCTAAATCCTTCCGCATCAGACTTGACCAATAGTCTATCTTCCAAATTCACAATCTCCCCATTGTGCATATCCTTACCATTTCTCAACAATTCAAAAAATTCCTGTCCAAGGGCATAAACTTCATCTTCAGTATAAGACTTCCAACGTTTTATAAAACCTTCCTTTTCACCAGGCTTGAGTTTCAGCATCGCATAATAGTACACCGTCAATCTGTGTCTCGGATCACCACTGATATCATATTTTCCCGTCTTTTCATTAAATCTCACCCCGATCTTCTTACATCTACCTTTTGTATCGTCCCACCACACAAAACTAGGATCTAATGCATCCTTACTCATGTAGATTACCGGACTACCAGAAATAGTCCTAAATAGAGCATGGTCAGCACACCACTCATAAACAAAGTTCTGAATCTCCAGTTTGGGTGTCTCGGTCGTGGCTCCGGCTTTAACTAATGACTCATTAATTGCATTATCCATTTTATTATCGTGATGAATCGCCGCTGGAACAAAAAACCAGCCAAAGTTGGTATGTACGGCAGATGAAATATTTGGAGTCGTTTCAAATTTAAAGTTAGCTATAATTTGTTTTCTTTCTTCTAATGGTAATTTATGTACATTCTTATGCTCATATGCCAAGGTATAGCTCCTGATTATTCCAGGAATTGGAAATTTGGCAACAAAGGGGTTTGCCAAAGATCTAAGTAGTATTGTCATCTTCAATAGTGTTGCTAAACTAATCTAAATGCAAAAGACTAAGAAAAAAAAAATGTAAAATAGAAAAACTCTTCTAGGAAATGTCATAAAAAACAGCACATGACTAACAAATAAGAAATCTACAAAATACTTATATATTTTAAAGATTCAATCATTATAGCAAAGTAATTACTTTTGTTTTTAAGCTTCTACTTTCTCTTTGTCGAAGGTGTTGTTCTATAACTAATTATAGGTAGTCGTGCCTTCCACAATACCAACGATTTATAGAAGAGCATCTCATCTAAGAATTTTTTTTTTTCTTCAATTTTCATTTAACTAAGTCATGGGGAAACAACAAAAGAAACATAGTAAAGGTCGTTTAGATAGATACTATTATCTTGCTAAAGAGAAAGGATACCGTGCTCGTTCCTCGTTTAAGATAGTTCAAATTAATGAAAAATATGGACATTTCTTAGAAAAATCAAAAGTCGTGATTGATTTATGTGCTGCACCAGGGTCTTGGTGTCAAGTAGCATCCCAATTATGTCCCGTGAACTCTTTAATTATTGGTGTTGATATTGTTCCTATTAAACCATTGCCTAATGTAATCACTTTTCAATCCGATATTACTACTGAAGATTGTCGAAGTCGATTAAGAGGACACATGAAAACTTGGAAGGCAGATACAGTGTTGCATGATGGTGCGCCCAATGTTGGTCTTGGATGGGTGCAAGATGCATTCACGCAATCACAATTGACTTTACAGGCTTTGAAATTGGCAGTTGAGAATTTGGCTGCTGGTGGTACATTTGTGACTAAAATTTTCCGTTCAAGAGATTATAATAATTTGATGTGGGTATTTCAACAATTGTTTGAAAAGGTAGAAGCTACTAAACCGCCTGCTTCTCGTAATGTATCTGCCGAAATTTTTGTTGTTTGTAAAGGGTTCAAAGCTCCTAAAAAACTAGATCCTAGATTATTGGACCCAAGGGAGGTTTTTGAAGAATTGGGTACTGAAAAGCAAAATAACGAAGCTAAGATTTTTAATCCTGAAAAATTCAGTAGTCAAAGACAAAGACAAGGTTATGAAGAAGGTGATTATACATTATTTCATACCATGCCAATAATGGAATTCATTAAAGAAGACGATCCGATTAATCAATTGGGGTCATTGAATAAATTTGATTTACCTGAAAAAGATGATCATGAATGGAAAATTCTTTCTAAATTAAAGATATGCACTCCTGAATTATTGGAATGTGTTAAAGATTTGAAAGTATTGGGTAGAAAGGAATTCAAATTAATTCTTAAGTTCAGAAAACAAGCAAGGGATATCCTTGGCTTGGAAAAGGATGAAGATGAAGATAAGCCACAAATTGAAGTTGATCCCTTGACTGAAGAACAAAAGATTGACCAAGAATTACAAGATCTATTAGGTAAACAGAAACAAAAAGCAAAACGTGCCAAAAAAAATGCAAATGAAATGAAGCAGAAGGAAATTGTTAGAAATCAAATGAATATGTTGACAGATATGAATATCGGTATTGAAGCAGCACAAATTGGATCTGATTCTTTGTTCAATTTGAAAACAGCTGAAAAAACTGGACAATTGGATAAATTAGCAAAGGGTAAAAAGAAGATGATTTTCAATGATGAAGAAATCGCTAAAGATAACGAAATTCATATCGATGAAGACGCCGAAGCCGAAGATTCTGGTGAAGAATTGGATGAATTGGAAAACCAATTGGATGATATGTATTCTCAATACCAAGCAAGAAAGGCAGAAAGAGATGCTAATTTTAGAGCAAAACAAGCAAGAGGAGATGTTGATGATCAGGCATGGGACGGTATTCAAGAAGAAGATGAAGATGAAGACAGGGGAAAAGATTATGAAATGGAATCAGAATCCGATTCAGATGATGATGAACATATAAGGCTAATTGCTGAAAAGAAAACAAATGGATTGTCCAAGAACGCCCAGACTTTTTTTGCCTCAGATTCTATTTTTAATGAGTTAGGAGATGATGTTATATTAGAAGAGATGGAAAGAAAATCTGCCCCAGTTTCAACTTACCAGGAAAACAAAAATTCCGAAAGTGAAGATGATAGTGATTTTGAAATTGTAGCGAATGAAGATTCTGATGGAGATGTATCTATGGATTCCGATGACGAGCAAATAAAACCAAAAACACATCAACAAAAAGTTGATCTTACAACCGTTGAAGCCATGACATTAGCACATCAAGTTGCTTTGGGTCAAATGAACAAACATGATTTGATTGAAGAAGGTATCAACAGATATTCATTTAGAGATAGGGATAATTTACCGGATTGGTTTTTGGACGATGAAAAGAGACATTCTAAAATTGTGAAACCAATCACCAAGGAAGCTGCATTGGCAATCAAGGAAAAACAAAAACAGTTGAATGCTAGACCAATCAAGAAAGTTTTAGAAGCACAAGGTAGAAAGAAGATGCGTGCACTCAAGAGATTAGAAAAGATTAAAAAGAAATCTGATATGATCAATGAAGACTCAGGTAAATCAGAAAGAGATAAAGCTGAAGAAATACAGAAATTAATGAAAAAATTGAGTAAGAAGCAAAAAGCCAAACCAAAAACTACAGTTGTTGTTGCTCGTGGTTCTAACAGAGGACTCAGTGGTAGACCTAAAGGTGTTAAAGGTAAATATAAAATGGTTGATGGTGTTATGAAGAATGAGCAACGTGCATTAAAGAGAATTGCTAAGAAACATAAAAAATAAGCTTTTATATATTTAAGGATTAAAGAAATCAAAAGTATCTGTAGTATCGTTACTATACATCCAATTCGACATTCTGTAATTGTAAACACACCCCTTTACTGGGGGTTTACCTTCAAATCTGTTTTTGATCCATGACCATGCAGCTACAGATCCAAATGCTTGTTCCATGATATGACTATGTAAATGGTCTTCTGAAAATTCCAAAGAAGTAATATTTGAAGCACACCACATTTCATAAACTTTCTCAGCATCATCAATTGGAATGACTTCATCTGAACGAGAATGATATATAAATACCGGAGCTTGAGGAATCATTTCCTTGACATAGTTAATCAAGCAGTTTGCTTGTATGGTTGTATGTATTATTTTATCTTTCAACAACTCATACCCTTTGGGAATATACCTATTCTTACCAGTAAAGAAATTCTCCCCAGCAAACTGAATCAAAGCAGGCATGAAACATTTGGTTGCACCCATTTGGAATGTTTTATTAAACTTTGGATCAACGTGTTGGTACAATATCCTTTTAAATTCCGGATATTCATTTGCCACACCGTTCAAAGACAACGGAATTAAGCCAGCCTGCCGTGTACCATCTGTAGCTTGGGCTGCAGATGTAATATTTGTAACGAACCCACCTAATGCAACACCGATAATATTATCTGACAATTCAGGGGCATAGTTGGGCTGTAAGCATGCTGCCCATCCAGTAGCTACAGACCCTCCAGAATAACCCCACATAATCACCTTTGCGTTGAATGAAACTCCCGTGACATTCCCAGATTGCAATACTGCTCGAATCGAATCCAATGTAGCTTGCCCAGATTGTCTTCCTACCGTAAATGCAGACCTTGGACCTTCATAATCAGGACTGATAACAGTGTACCCATTTTTTAATGCCGGTATGATGAACCGCATGTCCAACTGCAGACCAAACGTGCTCCATGGGGCACCAAACTGAAACCCATAGGAAGGTGAACAGTTTATGTGGGCAGAATCCTCAAACGTTTGGTAAGATAAGATTTTGTTAAGTTTAGCGCTTGCAGGTTCCATAACAGTTGTGACTATGGCAGTGGGATTGCCAAACGAATCTTGGGATCTCACTAAGATCTGCCATGAGTTTTCAAGGTTTACTTGGAATAAATGATTTTTTAACATGTGTGGGGTTTTTCTGATTTTTAAGATCTGGCCCGGTTCATATGCTTCGTAACCTTGTTGGGGATTGTAGAAATCATCGGAACATGGTTCGGTTAATTTAAGTTTTAACGTGTTCAGAGGGTTTATGAATAAAATGAGCAAAAATATTAACCAAGACATGGAGAGGAGGTTACAAAAGAAAGGGAGATTTCAAAATTCTTGTCTTTAACATCTGTATCTATTATGAAAAAGGAGCATAAGCATAAGCATAAAAAAGAGGAAACAGTAGGGAGATCTTTACAAAATATTTTTGGATGCAAAAATCTGCAACTCGCGCAAATATACCTAGATATATACAAATAGTTTTTTTTTTTTTTTTTTTTTTTTTTTTAATTTCTATTTCTTACCCTTCTTTTTCTTTTTCTTATTACTTGACAGTGATGTACTGGCTTCGGTAGATCCTTGAATAGATTTCTTCTGGTCTTTCTTTGCAGGTTTATAATATGATCTTAATTTCATAGGTAACCATCTTTCCTCGTCTAGTTTTAAATCTTCTTCAGGTTTTAAGACTTTGTTGGCACCAAATTTAGGAGCCTTTTTCTTTTTGGTGACTTTAGATAGTTTCTTTTTTGATTGTGTAATTGGTTTCTTGCTTGCTTTTGGAATCAACATATCGATATCAACAGACACTATTTCCTCTATAGGTCTATTGCTTGTTAATTCATCGAGTGGTAACAATTCCTTATTCGAATTTGATAAAATAGAACTAATTAATTGATCTTGTGGATTAACTTCAAATAAAAACTCAAACAATTGAGTCGCAGTTTTATCATGTCCTTGATTCAAAGCTTTGAATCCAACAAATTTTGCAAAATTATAATAATCAATGTTCTTAAAGGCGTCTTGTGCAGTGTATAACAATTTTTCTAAAATTTGAGCTAATAAATCATGTAACTTCTTGGTAGAATGTATCTTTTCGTAAACTCCAATCAAGGTCCCAAGAATACCAGGTAATGCTTTTGGTTCATTCAATGATTCTTGGGCCAATTTTTCCAATATAGGTAAACCTTGGTCAAAAGATCCAGATTGGCTATTAACATACACCAATAACAAAATGGCAACAGTATTTAAATTGCTATCATGTTTACCAGAAATATACTTTACAAGTTTTCTACCCACCAGTCTCAGTTTAGTCGAATCTCTTAAATCTTTGTAATCAATATCGAGTTCCATCAAAACTTTGTAAGATAACGGGAAAAAATCACCTGGAAATTTTTGTTCAAAATCACTAATAAATTGATTATTCAACTGAGATGTACTTAAAGTACCACTAGCAAATTTCAACATCATGCTATTTTTCAAAACTTTTTCATACTGTAATACAGTTAATTTTTGATATAATTTGTGTATAGATTGTTGGTAATTTAAATCCTTGTCAACCAAATTAATATTTGTAATTTCTGACTGTGAATATAAATTATTCTTCACAATCAACTTTATCATGGAATCGTTAATGTTTTCGAGATTAATATTTTTCAAAATTTGTAAACTTTTGTTAGATTCGTTAGTTAACAAATAAATATATGCAATTGTTAATTTTATAGGTAATAACTCTGATTCCAAATCTGAACCTTTCAATTCCGATTCACATACTTGAGTAGCTTGTTCTAACAATGATAAACTTTTTGATGTGTTCAGAGTTGAAAGTTTAACCAAAGCTTCGTTAAACAATAAATCATAGTTATTATCATGAACAGGAGTTGAAGATTCAAATTTTCCACCCGTCTGAAAATTTAATTGCGAAATGATAGCTTTTTCATTAGTTATTAAATCCAATTGATCATCATATTTGTTATTGCTTATTAATTCATTATACAACTCCAAAGCTTTGTGGTAGCTACCTACTTTATAG